>WEIT01037362.1:0-43465 GCA_013389985.1 Dryoscopus gambensis | reverse complement strand
ACCTGGCCTAGTGAAAGGTGTTCCTGCCCACGACAGCGGTGCTGGGCTAGTGGATCTTTTAATATCCTCTCTAAAGGGTCTCCCAATCCAAACCGTTCTGTTGTTCTATGGTTCTATGATGTTATTATTCTACCTACTTATAGCCTTAATTTTCAAACATATTCATTAGCTTAAACTCTCCATTTGATACTTGTGTCATGTTACAAGGCACTTCTCAGAGACTAGGGAAGAACCTCAGGTGCGTCTCTTGTTTATATTTAGGTGCTATGTACCCTGTCTTACTAGGAAGAATGGAACACATATCAGAAAAGTAGAAAATGTTCAAATGGGGCAAAAAGCTATGGGTAAAAGACAGGAAAAAGGAGAAGAATAAAATATGCTCATTCTTGGCACAGGAATAGTTAAATACCCCATCTGCTTTTGCATATTCTGAGTAAATATTTTAATGGTAGGACTTTATGCTTATAGATTTGCTTCTTTGGATTGCCTCAAAGATTATCAATAGAAAAAGAAAGAAGAAATTTTATTTGTATACTTTTGATATTCAGAGGAATACTATGATGATTTTATTGATCATAAATCAATTTTATGAATTCACATAGTATATTAAACAAACAATGCAATTCAGACATCACCACTCATACTGAAAAGTAGGAAATGATCTCTCAGCTTCCTACTCTGACTTTTGTTAGTTAAAGTGGCTTTGTTCTTACTGAATTCAGTGGAACAGACCATCTGAAAAAAACCAAAACTTTTCACAATTCAGCAGGTTAAAACCCATGACCTTTAGCATAATTTTTCTTGCTACTTGGCTCTTGCATGACATGGAAGCCTGAGGTATTTTTTATTCCATATGAGACAGCATTCTTACTGCAGGTTTGGGGTTACAATACAATCTGTTAAGTGTTTGTCTGAAAAAAACCAACATGGCTTCTTTTGCTGCTGAAAGTAGGAAAACTACTGAAAAAATCCCTGGCATTCATTTGAAAGGAGAATCGGTTTTCTAAATCTTTGGCTGCATCATTGCATCTCATCCCTTTATTGGTAACAAGACTTGTGTCAAAAACAATATCCCCTTCATTAGGCCAAATTGATACTGCCCAGTGCCTTCAAAGAGCAAAAATATTGTCAAATAAAATAGATTTCTGAGAACGAGCTGGTGGGAAATCACCAACCACTTTTAAAATAATTTTGCACATTGAACTTATTAAAGTACTGAAAGCTAATTGAAACCTTGCACAAATGTAGAGATGACAGTTCCTCCCAGTAAACTGCAGTGCAGTCAGACTGCAGCCTCTGGCTGATGTGCAAATATTCTCCATTTTGGTTGGTGGTCTCTTTCTAATGCTTGTATTTTATTTAGTAACACAGAAACAGTGAAGCTGTTAACTGATTCTTTCTTACACCTTTTTCAGTGGGTCAGGTTACATTACCTTTTCTATGTATCAACATCTCCTCTCTTTTACTGAAAGCAAAATTTGTAGGGCCCTTGGATCATGTCTCTCTTCCACACTGGAAAACATTGTAGGAGGTGCCTAAGCTATTTCAGGTACTAAAAATTCCTTTCTGTTAAGGTGGTACTGTGTCCCAGCAAATTGCTTTGAGTTCATGGCAGCAGGCATAGCTCTGCTCTTTCTGATCCTGTAGCAATATCTCTCTTCTGCTGGTCTGATCAATAGATATGGTTTGGCACAGCCTTAAACATCTGTGGGACATGGTGTAGAAAACCTTGAATTTGATTATTTAGCAGCCTCCCCCTTGTCTTAAGTTTCTAAAACTTTCTTGGGCCTGTATGATGGAATTAATCAAAATTAAACTAAAGATGGGTTGAATATTAGGAGCTCTTCTGATGAGCCTCTCCTTTTCTCTTCTGATTTTTGTGTCAAATAGTTAGCAGGCAAATCTTTAGACTTTCAAAGATGATGAACAGATCTCTCTACAACTGAATTTTTTGCTGAGTTCTTCATCTATATCATGAAAAAAACCAGCTTGAAATTGTTGAGAGACAAAAAGAGGAAAACAGGTAAGAAGAGACACCCATATACCCAAGAATGAACAAATTGCTCTGTGATCATAAAAGCATCATCTTGCAGCTCAGTTAAACTAAATTTCATAATATAGACCAAGTAGAATCTCAGCTGCCCCCACTGCATGTGGGTCCTGTCACAGCAGGGCTGCTTGCTGGTCCAAGACCTGTATCTTCTCCTCTTTCCTGTTGAGCAGTCATTCCAGTCTGGGTGAATTTGGCTCATACAGTGTTGCACAAATTGATTCTGACACATCTCTGATTTTGAAGAAAATTGCATTTATTTGCTTTTGTGGTCAACAGTACACACATTTTTCTATACAGCAGCTCCTGTGAAAACTATTAATACTGCTTCACCAGCCAGCCGGGGTAAAAGCATCTGTCTGTGATGGAAGAAAGTTATTGAGATGTCAACAGGGATTCAACAAAAATGGAGAAAATGATGAAATTGTGGCTGAAATCCAACCTATGGAAAACTAATTACATGTGAAACCATTACATAAGGCATATGTTTCTGTTCATTTCCTTTGTGTATCAGGTCAGCTTGACTTGATTGTAATATTATGAGAAGGTTTTTATCATCTGCAACACTCAGATGACTAACTCTAACACTGTAGGGTTGAGATTAGAAACTGGTTTTGTAACAGTTCAGTGAAAGTAATCTGTGTTATTGCTCACCAGAGAATGCTGTCATTTTAAGAAAAATGCAAACTTCAGATGTCAAAGTTCCATGAGGGTGGAAGAAAAATCCTTTGTGGTCTTATCCCTGTTGCCTTTAGCTTGAGAAGAGTTATGAAGAAGTGTAAAGCAGTCTACCTACTGAAAGAAAGACAACTATATATCTAAAATATTTGTAGACCACACTGCTTTTGTACAAACATTCACATCTGTGCTCTCTGTTTTGAAGGTACAGATGTACAGAGTAATTAATACAGGCTCTAAATAGTAGGAAACACCCCTTGATCTTGATTGGAAACATCAAGTTCAGCAGCATGGCAAGAGTGGCTTCTAGAGCAAAACAAGGAACCCTCCTTCAGCTGCCTTCTCCAGCAAGTATTTCCTGTCCCTGAATTTCCTTCAAGAAAGAACTTTTAGCTAGTAAAATTCTTTTGACAAGATGTTTGATCTTGTAAGATAGGAGAAAGAAATGAAAATCTGAGTTAAGGAAAATTATTAACAGAATGAATATTAATTCTTATCCAGAAATTCCATCTATTACAAAAACACAATATAAACATTTAATTAAGCACAAAGATGGTGACTACAAGATGGAAATGAAATGACATATCTATTAAGTTAGATAATTCATTCCACAGATCATAGTCAGTTTCAGCTCTAAATAATATATTCTGAAGAGCCTAATATAAGCTTGATTTTATGTGGTCAAAATATCCAGAGGACATACAAAGGGAAGAAAGGCATGTGAACCTATATGTACACATTGGTGGGTTTGTGTCTGCTTGCTTTATTGTTATTAGCAAGTCAGGTGCACAGGCAGAGTATTTGTCTTGCTGTGGGGTACTTGCTTTCAAGACATGAAATCTTAAAATCGTAAGCATATGGTAAATTAACATTTGTATATATATATGATTATTATAGGAGAAAGTTTTAAGCTTGGCGGTTTATATGGGATATATTTTTAATACTTCATGATTTTTTAAAAGTAATTTCAAGTCTTCTTTTTGTACTTTCCTTGACTAATTTTCTAGATAACAGATCTCCTTATTTTTACAAGGCCTCCTCACACTGCACCTGCAACTTAACCTAACAAGTACCTCCCCAATTTTTTTTTTAAAAAAAGCACTCACTATTACTAATTAATTCACATATTAAATTCTCCAGATGCCAACATGACTTTTTTCATCACAATAGAATCTGGCATTAAATTCTTCTATACAAAAAAGAGACCTTACCTCAATGTCTTTAAAACAACTGCTTTTTAAATATAGGGAAAATAAACGAGTTCCCTAACTGAAGCAAAGTTTCCAGCAGGTATGCATTTCCAAGTTGGCTATTATGATTATCACCCTCACAATTTTCTTTCAGTACTGTTCTTGTAAACAGAGAACTTGATCTGGAACAACATTGAAAATTAAGTGTCTCATCTAGTCATTCACTGCCTGGCTACTTCAGAGCAGCAGAAAATCAATAACCTTGGACCTAGATCAGCAGCAGTTACCTCCCTTAGACATAAATGAAGGAGACACTCAATATCCTTCTGAAGTGTGTGTGATGGTTTAGATGGTTTGAGAGACAGAACAGTTTTTGTACAGCCTCTGCAGCTCACTGAAGTCACACAAAAATATGCCCTTTCTCTGAAATGAAGTGTAAATTAGATAAAAATTTTATGGCACATTTTCTACGGTAAAGCAATTTACTATTCTATAAAAGAGAATGGTAAATTTACTTTTTTAATGCACCATTATTCTATCCATTATCCTATGATTATTCTAGTCAAGCATAATTAAAAGCTCAGAAGTGATCAGCAAAGAAAATATGTATCTCATATGAAGAATCTGAAACAAATATTTAAGAACAGCTATTGCTGAGGAGTTTTGGTTTTGTTATGCCGTTCATGCCAGCTTGTTTTCTATCTTATTGATACTTGAGTATTCTGTGTTTAACCACTTTGCTTGGAATACTGTGCTTACTTGAAACAAATGGAGCAATTTATCTTTGTCTATATTGCTTCCAAATTGGAAATATTCCTATTCACATAAGACAGTGCATTGTGATTCTAAAGTTTCCAAGTGATTAAGAGTAGACTTCAACAGGAATTTTCATGAACAATGGAGCTCTCATAAACCTAAGGGTTCTAGTGGACAACAAGCTGCCCATGAGCCAGCAGTGTCCTTGTGGGAAAGCAGGCCAGTGGTATCCTGGGGGCATTAGGAAGAACACAGCCAGCAGGTTGAGGGAGGTGATCCTGCCTGGTGAGGCACATCTGGAGTGCTGTGTCCAGTTCTGGGCTCCTCAGTACATGAGAGACACGGAGCTCCTGGAGCAGGCTCAGCAGAGGGCAACAAAGATGATTAGGGGAGTGGAGCATCTCTCTTATGAGGAAGACTGAGGGAACTGAGCCTGTTCAGCCCCAAGAAGAGACAGCTGAGAGGGGACCTGATCAATACTGAAGCATCAGTACTGAAGTATCTGAAGGAGGGGAGCCAAGAGAATGGAGCCAGGTTCTTCTCAACAGTGCCAAGCGAGACAAACTACAATGGGGAGAAACTGAGGCACAGAAAATTCCACGATGAGGAGGAGCTTCTTTACTGTTCATGTGACCATGCACTGGAACAGGCTGCCCAGAGAGGTTGTGGAGTGTCCCTCATTGGAGATATTCAAGAATCGTCTGAACACAATTCTGTGCGATGTGATCTGAGATGACCCTGCTTGAGCAAAGAGGTTGGACCAGATGACTCACTGTGATCCCTCCCAGCCTGACACATTCTGTGGTTCTGTGATTCTGTACACAGACTAAGACAGGTAAGGAAGTGCCATTTACACTCTCAGTGCCGTAATACAGACTTTTGAGATATGTACAGGTGCCTAAGCATTAACATTACAGTCTTTGAAAATTAAATCTCCTTATCTGTAGTTGATCAAGTGAACTTCCATGGAGCACATTGTGAAATTAATTTACTTGCATTTACTATTTAATTCAATCTGGATAAAAGTTTAGCTAAAAAAAGGGAATAAATGTGAATAAACCAAATAAATGTTGCAAAGCATTCCATTCAGTTGAGAAAAGATTATCCCACAATTTAGATAGAAATTAATAATTTGTTCCAACACTGAGGAGAGCCTAGTGTTTCATTAACAACTGATTTGTGGTGATCTAATTTGGGAATTTTATTTTCTAACCCAGATGTTTCCTTTATTACACATCTCTACTTTGTTACGGACATGAAAGAGCAGATGGGAAGGTGATGTTCTATCCTCAACACATGTTCAGAATTTCGTCTCTCTTGTTTGTCCATTGGTTACAATTTTCAGGTCTTTAGACCTATTGTATATTTTACTAGGTTTCACCTTCTCTTCTTGACTCTCTCATCCTCCCACCAAAAGCAAAACCTACTAAGCAAAACCCTTTGCTCATCCCAACAAGTCTGTATGCACATTGAATTCAACAACAAACTCACATATACAAATATTTAGTAAGAGTTTTTTCACTGTAAAATAATAAAAAAAAAGAAAAGTGAAAAAAGGCTAACTTAAGATCTTAAAAGGCTGCAGATTAAAATGATCTAGTAGGTAAAGTTAATTCTAGGAGGGTTTTTTAAAGTGTGTAATGACTACAGACTTATGCTAGATCAGCAGTTCTCCAGCATATTAGTTGCTGAGGTCTGAGTTCAGCTCATCCACGTGTGGGTACCTATTTGAACCACAGATGTTAGGAACCAAATCACCCCTTGCTGTCTCCCTTGTAAGGAGAGGATTAATGCAGGTAATATGACCCAGACAAGATGTGGTAGGAAGAAGCTTCTGTATTAACTGAATAGGAAGAGCGGTGCTTTAGGGTCTAGCCAGTTGAGTGAATTTCATCAGAAAACCCTTTTCAGAAAAGTTTGGAAAGCTAAAGGCTGCTAACAGCACCTTTCTGCTCTCGTTTCTAGTCTCATTACATTGCAGAAATTTGGCTTGGGTACATCACAGAAAGTCACAGCATGCGGAGTTTTATGTATGAGTATTTGTACTGTTTAACATTTAAAATGCAAAGCTATATCCTAAGAAGAATGAAAGAAAGTAAGATTTCTTGCTTTTATTTTAAAGGAGGAAAATCTAGCCTCTTGAGTGAAGAAAATCCATCAGTTCTTCTGTCCTTGCAAGGCAGAGCAGAGTGAAATAAAAACAAAAGTCACACAATCCATAGCAGCTTTAAAAAACATGAGAGAATTAATTTTAAAAATTTTTTCAAGATAGAAGTTTCAAAATACCAATAAGGTTTCATTTCCATATTAGAACAAAAATCTTTAAAAATTCCCTTCATACCTGGTTTTCAATGGATTAAAATGTGTGAGAGAAAGAGACTGAGAGAGAAAGACTTCTTTTCTCCCCAGAAAAATGAAGTTGTGAAAAGGAGACTTGAATTTCACCTTTCAAAATTTTTGTCAGAATTAGGACATTTCCCCTTTCATTTATGCACATATAATCTTTCAGCTGTTTGCCGTAATGAAAAGAGCTAATGGAATGCTATGTGTTCCTGTTTTGGTTTGCTTTGGTTTGGTTTTTTAAGCCAGATACACCACAGTGTTATAAACGAGGCCAGATATAAAAAAATATTAATCAGCGTTTATTAATCCACAGCTGGAAACAGGGGGTTGTGGGCAGTCCACAGCCCCGCTAGGCAGAACAGACAAAAGAAAATTAATCCAACAACAGCCCTCGACCACAAATACTCACTCCCTCTCACTCCGACACACCACCCAAAAAGCCCACCCCCTCGCCACGAGGCGCCTTTTTATTCCCCAGTTCAATCTCCCGAAAGTCTTAGTCCCAAATATCTGCTTCCTGTCCGCCATCCATCTTCCCTGTGGTTCCATGGGGTGTGTAGTCCTTTCCTAAGGCAGCTACCGGGTCTGTGCCTTGATGCTGTGTCTTCTTTCTGTCAGCTGTCCATCTTTCCCGTGGTTCCATGAGATACATAGCCATCTTCTGAGACAGCAGCCAAACCTGCACATTGCTTAGACATGCTCAAACACTTTTATTAGTTAACATACTTTGCGTTAAACCCAATCCTTTTAACGTTTATAACAACAGTGTAATAGGCTTAGTCTGGGAGCAGTGTGTAGACAGGATAGGCCTGATGTTGTGCATTAAGCTAAATCCGCATTGACATTCCACTGTGCTACTGCCCGTATTACCTACTAAGTCTCTTTATGCACTTCTAAAAACCCCAGAGTGAGGTTCTTAGATTGGTCTGTGTAGCAAACATTGCAGAACAAGGTTTTAAGTGGTGGGAGAGAAGGGAAAGGTTAGAGTGCCTTTCTCACTGGTATTGCCTTTTATTCAGATATACCAGAGTTCTGGTGATAGTAATTCAACAATGGATTTTGGTCTTCCTTGACCAAATTCAAACATTTTTAAAGAAGAAAGTTAACTAAAGTGTAGTTTTTTTCCAATGACATTTGTGAATTGGTAGCATAGAACATTTGTTTTGAAGAATTTTTTATGAAAAAAAGTAATGATCATAACTCTAGTCTAAAAATTAGCACATGGGGTCAAAACTATACTAAGAAATGGCCCTGATTAGAAGCCTGCTGTGGAGTTTTTCCTAGCAATGTCTTTACTATTCATTAGAACATACTCTGTGTGAGTATGTATACACAAGAAATGGAATTGGCTCAAGACACATAAACTGTTTAGAAACAAACAGTTGCTGTAAAAGTTTTGTATTTTTACTGCTAGTATTGCTCACAGAATTTCTACTTTTTTCAAAAAGCACAGTTTACACTTCTTGGACTTTTGTATACTCATTTATCTTTCACATCTGATCTCTCACATTGCTTACATAGGACATAAATAACTTTCCAATTTACCTTTTATTAAAAGAATAATTACTCACTCTTAAAGGATGTGGTTTAGACCAAAAGGAGGGAGAAAATTATTAATAATAATAATAACTTATTGTTTTCCCCAAAGATAAAATTTACATCAATATTAAATAAAACTATCAAGTCTGCATTTGTATGTCCTATGCTTCCCCTTCATGTTGAGCTGTCTGTCTTTTTCTTTCTTGTGGAGCGGTTCCTGGACGAGTTTCAGTGTAGAAACACAAACACAGGATCACCATGGTATTTCTGGCAGTACTTCCAGACAAATTGGAGCAAGGAATCCATAGACATCATCATCATCATTGGTTGTGAAGCTTTCAGGGTAGTTCTGCAGATGCAAATGTTTGGATAAAGGAATTAAGGATGCGTCCATTTTTCTCTGGTGTCAATGTTTAAGTATTATGGAATAGTGCTCTACTCAGATTGAAAGACTTTCCCTTCCCCTTAAACAGGTAGAACTCTCTTATTGTTTAAAATTATTAACAAAATCTGTCAAGTGATCTCTAATGATACTGGGGATGTGAAGAAAGTTGCTTCAACTTAAAAGAAGATCAGGAATATTTTAGATGTCTTACATTAACATCTTGTGCACACCTTCTCTCTCTTTTTAAGCTTGGTCCCATGTACTTTGGCTTTAACACATTAGCAGGTATGTACTTGTTAAATATAAGCATCCTTCAAATATAGATTCCCTTACTCCATGCTGTCATCTCAGACACAGAAATATTCTGGTTTCCTCATTTTCAATTTCAGAAGAGAAAACTACAATGCATGAAAATTTCACAAGTAAATTCCAGGTCATGGAAGCTATCAAATTTAAGCCTAGCATCCATGTGATCACTGATTTCCACTTCTTTGTTTTGAATACAAGTTTCGAGAGAAAAAGCCATGACATCTGGTTTGAAATAAAACTTTATAACCCACCTATTCCCCTGACAGAGTAGCTGGCAAAAACTTGAGATGATCATCTGTGAATGAACACTGTCAGATTCATTACTCTGGACGTCACATCTGGGTTCTGTGACTGCATAGAACTAATNTTGATGGCACATAAAAACCACCCAGACAAGGACTGTGTTATGGCAGATGCTTTATATAATATATGATTGTGCTTTCAATGTACCCCTAAGGATATTCTGGCCCTTGTCTGCCCTTAGATGCTTAGCCAGCCAGAACCAAACATGAAGTTCATCTTCATAGTAACAGCCTTCTCCCAAGTAGTGGAATTTATATATATGCTTGTCTAGTGAGCAAATACACATGAAAAATGGGGTGCAAGATTAATTAATTGAAGCAGGGATTGAAACATGGAAAAAAATTAAAATCTTCCTAACTTTTCCTCGGGGACAAAATTAAAAAGAAAACAAACAACCCCACAATAAACTAGTAAAATATCTTTATCAAACATGATTCTCAACCTCTTAAAAATAACAGCAAACATCTATGCCTATAGCTGTTATTTATACTTCATGCCAGTGGGATAATCTGGATGTACTCAGCTCTGACTACATCTTGTTTAAAGAAAATATATTGGAAATAAATGGACTCCAAAAAATTTAATGAGTTGAAAGATAGTTTGGGGAAACAAAGGGTGTTTCATTGCAACATATATCTACAGTATTCTTTAAAAATTTGAGAATTATTTATCTTAAATACTTGTATGATCCTCATAGAGGAAAGGAATGCTGAAAAATAAACTGAAACATAAATAATGGAAAGTTTTTTATAGAGAACTTAAAAATCTACAATCTGAATAACAAAACAAGAAAACTTGAATCTGTTTTTTTCTATTTACTGATGATATTAAACATTTCTGTTAAAGGCAAAAAATTCCTCTCATCTTGATGCCATCCAGATGTTGGTTAAATAAGCTCTTATGTCTTGTTCCTACTTTGAATTTATCTAAATTTATTTTAAATGAAATGATTCTCAGTTATATTGGACATGTAATCCATGAAACGTAACAGTGGGTTGCTACCTGCATGAAGTGCAAAAAATCTTTCCACCTTTTTTCATGTGACTTCTGTAATGTAAAGTAGGCTGATGGAATATGAAATAGTTGATATAGCCAGGATACTATCTAGAAGACATGTATATGATTCTCTTCCAAACTGCATTATCATATAAACCAATGAGTCTAAAGGTCACACCTTTCTCCACTTTACATTTGCTGAGATTTTTTTTTAATGCATTTAAACTGGGCAGATCTAAATAGCAAAACCCAAAATAGTTCAAATGAAGAAACCATTTTAAGATGAACCATTTTAATAGAACACATGGATTAAGGAAGTACATAAAAAAGAGAGAAAACACAGTATGTTGGATTAGAAGTGGTGAAATAGTACAAAGAATTTTTAAAGAAACATTTCAGCCTAATTAGATTCTGGATGTGGCTTCAGTCTGTGTAGAGAGTTTTACTGTACACTAACATTTGAGAATAATCTGAGAAAACTTTTGTTCATATGAATGTTTTCAGACAACAGATTCCAAATCTGTAAGTCATGATTTTGTCTCAAAATGTATTCCAATAAACAGGGAACCAAAATTCACTGTGGGTGGAGCAGCTGTAGAGCTTGGCTCTACTAGTCAGGGAGCAAAACCAAAATCCTGTGGCAATGGAAAGAAAATATCTAGGGTCTTTCTCAAAGGATGTCTATAGGTATATCATGAAGTTTTAAGTTCAAACAGACCAATAAACAGAACAATTGCTCATTAATTTTGATTACCTAATCTTTTTATAATAAAAAAATGCATGTTATTAATTAATTGATGTTAAATGCAGAAAATATTGTTATTTAGGGACCTTAAAGATAACCCAGTTCAACTCCTATGCCATGGGCAGGGACACCTTTCACTAGACCAGGTTGCCCTGAGCCTCTTCCAACCCGGCCTTCCAGGAATGGAGTGTCCACAATTTCTTTGGGCAGCCTGTTCTAGTGCCTCACCACCCTTACAGTAAAGATTCTTTTTCTAATATTGAATCTAAACCTACTCTCTTTCAGTTTGAATCCATTCCCTCTGTCACCATGTGTTCTTATAAATTAGGCTTTCTGCATCTCTCTTGTAGGCTTTGTACAATTTTCCTTACATGCCTGAAAAATCTGTATTTCTATGGAAAAAATCATAAATGCCTCAGACACTCATTCTTTGTAAATTCTGACGTGTCAGAAATTTATCCTTGTAATTTATTTATTCATTTGATGCAATTTCTTTTGAACAGACACAAGTATCTTCCTGAATGATATGGGAGTATAAGATCAGTGTGTGAAGACAAGCATAAGAGATAATATTAAAAAAAAAATAAACTCTAAAGCTGTAACATCTAACCCTTGAGTTTTATGAAACATTAACTGGGTTCTAAAATGCACTTTTTTTTCCCCCAGACAGCAGTTCAAGGGTCAAGGGGCAAGAGAGACATGACCATGATACACATGGGAATGCTGTAATATAGACAGTTTGATCATAATTAGGGCAACAAAACAAAATTTAGAGAAGGAGAGAAATGTGTCTATAAATCCAAATCTACATGCAGTAATATGTGTTTTAGTGTCATATTGCTGCCGTTGCAAGTGACTAACCCTAACAGAATTGAACTTCAGAATAGGAGACAACTTTATTCAGATGGCAGTATACATAATACATCCCATAACAAAGAAAAGGAAGTTACAACATTACATGAGAAGAGCTCATATTTTTTACATCTTTACCACTGGTCATTTTGTAAAAGTAACGCTCACATTTTAAAATTCTGACTCGCTTCTTTAGGAAAGTAGAAACAATAAATATTTCAACCAAATAATGGAAAATAAACATGATGATAATTTAAAGTTCATGTTGCAGTGTTTACTTGTGTTGAGACTTTATTTGCTAAAACTAATCCTGTGAAGACTTTTTTTGAGACAGATTTATTAAGCCCTGAAAGCAAGGATGGAACTGCAGAGCAGCTGGAAACAGAGGGGTCACAGATTTATAATGGCGGGGCATGCACCAGCAGAATATCTTGTAGGCAAAACCCACTGGGAACCACCCGGTGTTTTCTTGCTACACAAGTGAGACAACAATTGCCCTGTGGCAGCAGGTAGGTGGGGAGATGCATACTCTGCAGCTTGTCTAAGGTGCAAGAGCTGTTTTTTTATTTGAAAATAGGAATAGGACTGTGTCCTCGGGGTGTCGAGACAAGGAAATTTCCCAGGATTGTAAAGTTTGCTTTGAATGTTTATCTGTAGTATCCATGTGTATTTTTTTTCCTTTCCTGCTGAATCTTGCAACCAGTAAATTGTCTTTGAAAGACACTGGGATTCCTGACAGACTTGATTGTGGTGCTGTATTTCCCCACTCCTCACTAAATGCCTGCCCTTCCCACATTGTTTCTCCTTCCCTGCCCCTAGTCCTGACCACACCCTTGGGTTCTCCCAGTACCCCAACTCCTCCCATGTACTGCCCCTGCACCCTGAAACGATTAGTCCATGTGCTCTCTCTGCCCCCCTCATCCCCCTATAAAATCCCAGGCCCATGCCATGTGCTTCAGTTTCTCTGCCTTTGGAACCCAGCGTGTGGCTGTGCAAATAAAGATCCTCTGAGGTCTCCACACAGGGAGCCTTCTCGCCTCCTTTATCGCCGCCGTGTTGTGGAGCCGACAGCCAGCTGGAGCACCATGCGGGGCAGCTCGGAAGGGCTACGGGCAGCGGAACAGCCGCTCTCCCCAAGGGAGCCCTGCTGCACTCTCTGGGAAGGTTTGCGGCTTGCCGGCCATCGCAGGAGAAACTACACACTGCAACACTCGATGGCTGCTGGAACAGCTTCTCGTACAATGTTTAGTTCCCTGCCTCTTCTTTTTGTGGATTATTCCATCTGTCCAAACACCACCCACCTCAGGCATTGTTGTATTGACTCTGGCTGTTGTTGATGATACCTCCTACACTTGGCAATACTTGCTATGGCCTCAGATAATTTTAGAATGACAGAATGAGATTTTTAGCCATTATCGACAGAATTTCAAAAATTTCTGTTTCTGATTGCACAAAAATGTGCAAAAAGACAAAGAAAAGTTTAACAGGTAATTTACCTCAAACGTAATACAAAAGTGTTCCTTTACATAGTACAGCTTTAAGGAGAGGGTCTATGTTGGTATGCTTAATATACATCTCTGCAGAAGACAATGACACTTCATAGACAACAGGAAAATGTTTCATACAAGATTAACGGATCTTGTTTGATTAATAAATAGATCTCTTTGCAGAGAGAAAGCTTTTAATATATAATTATGAAAACTTTGTGGTTTGCCTAGATTAACTGAAGTTTCTGAGTTTCCTGTCTGGTGGGAGTAGGGAGGCACAGCTGGAGTCTTACCTTGGGTTGAATCCAACCTAATTCTCACAGGGAGCTGGGATAAGGGTTTTTGATCTACTGCCTCAGACTATAGCTTCATGTTGGAATTCACTGCAGCACACGAAAGGCCAAGGTCAGTTGAGCTTCTGTGATTTCCATGCCACGCACTCAAGCTTTACACCATGTAAGTTCAATTAACTATTCAGTCCTATATAAAACAAAAAAATTCTCTCCTATGTAATTTAGAGCCATATTGTTTAATTTTTTCTTTCCATCCAGCTTTCAGAATTAATCAATAGGTTGTGAAATGTTACTACCTGACTTACAGAAGGAAAATTAGCTCATGTTTCTGAGTATCAGTATTGCATATGAACAACTGAGATCAGAATTTGACTTAGACCACATAAAAATTTTTTGAGGATTGCCCCTGGAAGGCATCTCTATCTCTCCTGTCTTTTGTCTAACCCCAAACTGATGAAGTATTTTTTTTACTATTGGCTGGGGGTGGGCAGAGAGAAGACGCCTGGTTTATATTTGGATAATATCTTGTGCTCCAGGTATCTAACCCATCCCTAAAACACTGCCAGCTGAAATCCACCAACTGATGACCCTATAAAAGTGGTGCCAAGCCCACTGGCTCATTTTATGGCAGCCAGTCCATTGGTGAAGGCCACAATATGGGGTGACTTCATTAGCTCTTGTGAGGGAAGTAGGGAATTGCCCAATTTATTGTACATACCAAGCTTGTTACTCACGTCAAATGAAATTCTATAATCATTGTATGATTTCTAAGGTAACCTATGAAATTCACATATATGAGGTGCTAATTAAATTCACCTGATAGAAAAGATACACGTGCAGAAAGAAACTGGTCTTATATATGATGGACACTGAGATATATAAAACATTTTATCCAAAAGGTTTAAATTACAAAACCAGAGAGATTTATTTTCCTGTTTCCCAGAGAAAAATAGGCTTCCATGGCCAGAAAAACCTGCAAAGAAATACTGACAGAACAATGTTTTATTTTATCATAATCCATTTATGTTTTCTGATGATTGTTGACTAGTCAGACAAGTCAAATACTTCTGAGATGCATAAAAAGTCCAGTCAAGTTCACTTTTATTTACATTACTATTTCAGGCAAGCAGGCCTCCATGCACAAATGAACTTATCCTGAACAGTAGAATTAAAGCCCTGTATGAGATAATCAGAAACTCTCTATAAGTTTAAAGAACAGCCAAAGCCAGGAATAAAATTTTCCTAAAGTAACCATCAGATCCTGATGAAGACAGCTGTGCTTTCTGAGTCTCACTCTAAATATGAAATTTGATTCCTTCTCTCTATCATTCCTTCCCCTGGGATTTGTTATTCGCTTTCCTGGGTTTTTCCCGGTCGAGCTCACAAGGAAGAGGCAGCGCAGCTACGTCTCCCAAGCGTCCTCGCCGCTCAGCAGGTAGCAGAGGAAACGCAGGGGAGAATCTCAGAGCCGGGTGGGAAAAAGCGCTTTTTTCCCTCTTCGGTGTAGCTCGCCCCAGGTAGCCTGATTTCAAGGCAGAAAGCGTCCCAAGAACAAAGGAGGCGGGAGGGTGCAGTCCAATAGCTTTTAATCTGATGCAATCCAGACATACACAGCAGAATATAGCATCTAGACTGGCCGAATTTCCAAGCCGGACTGACGCCCAGGTGGGCGTGGAAACGGCTTTTCAAGGGGGCGGTAACAGAACTGGAACCAGTGAGGGACAGGGAGAGGGGAGGACACAACTGGGATACAATCCAATGAGGGGGTTTGGGGGGCGGAGTTGTAACACAGAACAAATACAGAACCGAACTTGACAGAACTTTCCAGGCTAAGGGGAAGAACAATATTCAGGGTGCCACCCCATGGGCTGGGGCTTATAGTCAGGCTAAGGCATTCCCACAATTTGTCTTGACCCATCATTTGCAGTTAGAGACTTTATCACTAGAGAGGCATAACCTACTATCCCTCCTTACAAAACACATGGAGAAAGGTATGAAATACTTGGTCCAGTTCTCCTTCAGTGCATCTCTACCCATATCCACTTTGTTCTGAGAAAAAGCATTAACTCTGAAATAGAGCAGGGTCATAAGAAAGGCACTGGGACCAAAGACAGAGTAGTTCTGAATGATATTCAGCAGAACCAGCAGCCGATATATTGCTGAGAGACAGACATTTGTGAGAGCCAGCTGTTTCCAGCTGCTGACTGCTGCTGTCTTGCTTTTTGGGAGCATTTTCTGGTTCCCACAAACACTGAGAGAGAAAAATGTTGTGTGCCAAACCACTCTGGGGAGACTGTTGAATTGAGCCAGTATGCTTTAGGACTAGGGAGAACTTTGTCCTTCCCTCCTGCTGAAATTGTTCCTCCTGGAATGAATAGACTGGAGCTTCCCAGTCTATGCTCCCCCTCACTCTGCACAAGCCACGAGCACAAATGCAATCCAGGTCATGATGTAAGCACATGCCAACATTTATGCACTGTCAAATTATCTACAGTGCCTTGATAAGGAGCTTAGGCTGCTTGTGTGCCTTTGTCCCAGCTTGGATCTGGATGTGCATGACCAGATGGTCCCTGATACAGTTTAAAATGTTAGCCTAAACAAATCCAAATCTCCTGGACACACTTGCCTTGGATCAGTGATCTGTGCCCTGTGACCATGATGTGTGACACAAACTTATTCATCTAATCAAAGAGTGGTCCTGTAATCTGTAGGTCCCAGAGAAAGTATGCTCATAATGATGTTAGGAGTAGAAGTTAGGATGTTGACTTCAGGGGATAGGGAAGGCAGGGCAAGATTGAAGTATTGTTATTCAGTTCAAGTATCAACATGTAAAATATTTGCATAAGCAATATTCATAGATATTTCTCTCCTGCACACAGCGAAAATCGTAAAAGCGTATGTAAAATCTGCTTTTGAAGGGGAAAGACAACAATGTTTGTTGTTATCTTGGCAATAAATGAATTGTCCACCCAAAGATATTTTGTTTTATGCAGTTTACAAGGGATGCAGTTTGCGAGCAGTTTATTACTTAGTTGTCTGCTTGGGGGTTTTGTGTTTTGTGACAGAGATCCTGAAGCTCAGCACTTGAATGAAGTCCTCTGGCATCACTACTGCTTCATCATTAATTTCAAAGCTCTTCAGACAGCAGAACTACCCAATGGGAAAGGCTCAAACAACCGAAATACCAGCATCCTGAGAGCAGGAAACACAGTCAGTTCCCACTTTTTCAAAGGTGATAGTCATGAGCAGCAGTGAGAGATACTGAAGGATAAAGAGACAGCAAAAAGGACTAGATGCTGGTGTCAAGCATGTATGAAAATCTTGTGAGCAACATTTGCATGTTTTGCCTCATTTACGGAACATATAGAATAGAGATCTGAAAAACGAAAAAGGATTGAAAGAAGCCTGATGAATGAGATGGCCAGAAGGACTTGCAGACATCTTTTGAATGCGATGAGCAGAAGGTTTGGTTACCTGAATAATCACACTGACATATGTAGGCATGGGATGATCAGGGCACAAAAGTCACAATGGGGAACTGAGTGACAGAAAGGATCTGGTCATAATAATGGATATAGAAAGGAAATGGAAGATGCAGAAGTGGAGCAGAGAAAGAGGGCATCTACTACCATAAAAAAGAAGGCAGAGCTGTGATGTGAAGACAGTAGAGACAGGACCCCAAGCGGAGAGAGGCTGATGTTTAGGATATCTTGAACAAGAACAAGAGAAAGCATAATCTACATCTAGAAAGAAGAAGCAGAGGCTAGAAAGGATGTGAAATTTACGCCAAAGCCAGGAAGTTTGCTCACTTTATGAGAGTTGTCTCCTTTTAAAGAAGAATTGTCAAAATTGCTTTTGATGATGGGATATTTATAAAGAATTCAAAGAGTAGATAATGTCCTAGATACTGCAAGATTTAAAATTAAACCAAACAAAACTGACAGTCAGTGTAGGCTCAGTCTTCATGGAACATAAGTCACAAGATAGTCTTAAAAAATACAAAAAATGTAAAAAATAACATTTATATCATCAGTCTCATCTGGGGATATTAACAGATAACATGGAAAACTAAACTAATTGTCTCAAAGTTGAGTAAAAACAAAGCTTGATATGGGAATTTGCTTTACTTCCTCTGGGCTGGAAGTCAGTGTGTTTCTCAACTACTGCTAAAGAAAAACTGTTGAGGATTATGCAATTAAAGATGACACTAATTTCTCAGACGCAAATGACAATAGTAATGTTTGTTAAGGAAATCATAAACATCTTCATCAGTTATACATCTGGTAAGAAATGAAGCTATTTGAGATTTGATGGAAAGTAGTGAAGACACTGTACTGGAAACAGTATGTAAAAGTAATTTTGGGTGGGACCCTAAAAAGACAACTGAGTTGAAATGGAACAAAAACCCCAGAAGTAATTAAAAAAAAAAAAAAACCACCAAAAAAACCAACCAAATAAAACCCCACCCAATTACAAAAGTATCTAAGCTTCAATAATAAATATTTAAATATTTGACATTCAGTATTTAAAATAATTTAGTATAAGTAATTTAACATTCAATGGGATTTTTTTTTTAATTAAGCCTTGGTAAACTGTGAGAATAGTTAATGAAATTGTCTAGAATATAAAAGTCAGGGAGCTGTATAGGGTACATCACAGTTTGTGCACTAGTGACTTAGTGTCATGGGTTAACCCAGTTTGAACTTTTTAGATGAGAGACAGTAAGCTTTTCTCAGCCTGTGTGCCTGTGAGCCTCCTGTGATTCAAGGTCACGACGGCTCTGTGTTCTGCTGCTCCTGATAAGTGGGCGGGGCACCCCTCCTGCCTTTAGTTTTTTTTTTCTTTTCTCCAGCACTTTTTTTTTTTGAAAGAGACAGAGCCAAGGAAATGATGTTTCTGCAAATTGCTGTGGTAATTTCCTCCAAATCTTGATGGAGCCAATCAATTAATTGATTTGAATATTGACAGCTCTAAAGACCACTCAAAATAGTTTACGCCTCTGTGAAATAACAGCCTTTAAAGACAGACAAGGGGGGAATAACTGTCTTGCTTCCTGTCTTCGGAACAGGTAACTTGGCTGGCTGGGCCTGCCCACGCAGCCCGGCTGGGGCCAGGCCATGGCCCTGCCTGTGCGAGCCTGAGGGGCTGGGCCGCAGCCCCCGGCTCTGGACAGCCTGAAAATGGCCCCCTCCCCTCCAGCCCACCCCGAGATAGAACTTTGAAACCTGACACCCAGACCAGCTCCGGCAGCCGCTCGGCAGAAACAGATAAGCCCTAGCTGCAAGGACACAGGATGGATGAACCTCTTCAGTGCTGTAAGTTTTTTCCAAAGAGAGATGAAGCCTTCAACGACCAATCCTTTCCCAGGATTTGTAACTTCCCTTATAATTTTCATGATAAGCTTGGGGGGGAAAGAGCTTTCCAACTGTTTGTGCTACAATAAATAGATGAAGGTGAACCTGAAGACCTCTGTTCCATGAGCGAGAGGGCTACCGTGGATAGATGAGGTGCAGAAGGGAGGAACTTCTGTTTTAGAGATGATTTTGGATTGTTTTCTCTCTTCTTCTTTTTTCCTGGACTGCTTGCACTGAGGTGAACAAGGCCCAGCGAGGAGGGGCCACCTCATTCCCCTGCTCCAAGGGGAGGAATTACCTACAGAAGGACTCTAGGTTTTGTTTTCCCAGGTTTTTTTCTCTCTGGCAAGGGGGTTATCCCAGGGATGGATGAAGAGAACTCTTGTTTTCCTGGAATTGCTCATCCTTAAACTTCCACCCCAGTAGCTAAACGTGAACCCTGGAAACCAGTTGTGGAAAAGCTGTCATCGAGGGAAAGGGACTCACACTTGCCAACAGTTACCCACCCTGGGCAGCGGTTGTGCCATGATGTTGAAGCCCTGAGAGGATTGTTCTTGTGGCAAAGTTCCATAGTGAGGGCAAAAGAGACTCCTCTCCTTACATGAACTGATAAAAGACTACTACAGAGTGGTAGACTGACTGAAATGATTCTCAGTTTGTGTCTTTTTGTTGGATAAACTGGGGAGGTGCTGGAGGGAATAAGGGGGTTTATGCTTTAATTCCTTGTTACTCTCTTCTTAGTTTTAGTTTTAGCAATAAACTTCTTTATACTCCTTGAAGTTTGGTGCCTGCTTTTGCAATTCCTCCCTATTCTCTTCTCACAGAAGGCACAAATGTGACCCGAATCACTACACTTGAGAAAAAGAGAAGCCCACCAAACTCCTCTATTTGAAGTTGTATTCAAATCACAGGAAAACTTAGCTGGGGAAGATTTTTTGACACAACTGGCTTAAAAGCTAATGAAGGGAGAATATAAGTATAATAGAGAATTCTATCAAATTAGGCAACGGGGTGCAAACTGCTCATGAAAGGAATCTTTTCAGGGAAATAAGAAGTTTAAGGAAAGGAAATTGTGAAAAATCAAATTGAATAGGCCCTTTGAAAGCCTAAAAACTTCCAGAGGAAACATTTGGAGATGAACAAATTTGCATTTATTAGTAATCTCCAACAGGAGTTTTATAAAGAATAATCTTGAAAAGAGAAAATTATACATAAACTGACGAAGAACATATAATGTCATAGATGTTAGCCCCCTTCTAACCATCAGAGTATTGAGATGCTGAAACATCCTCCCCATAAGACAACACAAGTAAATTCCAATTGAAAAGCAAGTAGCACATATTAGATAGGATATTGTACTTGAACCTGCTTCAGTTGTGATTCCTAAATATCTAGCTTTCTTAATAAGAATAAGGGTAGTTCTATAGAGGGACACAAAGTCAACTAGCAGACCTGAATCAGACCACTTCTGTAAGATATAGTTGTAATCCTATTTTGGAAGAGAGAAAAACTGAATCAAACATCATATTTGTAAGACAGAGAATTCCCTCCATTAAAGTATTAATTACAGATACTTTCACTGAAGAGTAAAAGAAGGAGAGGGAGAGAAAGGAAGATGGATATAAGAATACCATGTATACCCATCTCATTTTTTCTCTTAGGCTTACTGTAGACTTCAATGAGTATTTGTCCTCAGAGCAAGCATGTTGGGCTTTGATGTGGGACTAGAACTGAGACAGACTGTAACTGCACAGTATTTCTCATGTTGAGTTTTCTCTGGAAAGAATTTCCATCAGCTAGGGAAAAACTGGTTTCTCAAACATAGATCAGATCTAGATCCTGATATCAGATTTTCATCCTCTCAGCTGCAGGCTAGCCATGAAGTAATACAAAATATGAGTCAGGACTATACACTAAATCCTTCAATAGATCTAGTCTGCAGTTTGAGAAAGTTCTCCTTAATAGGTAAACATGTATAAATTCATTAAGCGTTAAGCTAGCTCTGATTTTGCTTGCATTTCGAAGTTTTTTCTCTTTTAAATAAAAAATGTCTGCTTTCCTTCACCAAATCTGTTTTTTATTCTGGAGTGATAGGAAACAAATTCAAAGGAGGATTGCAAGCTTGTTAAAACTATTGGCCCAGCTGATTCGTGAAATCATAACAGAACCTGACACAAACAAGCAGACAAGTTCTGGGGAGTGAGTTAGTTTTCCTGTGAGAGATTGTCCTAGGTTACAATATAAGATGTGCCCAAAAGTAGGTATTCTATCACCATCTTCATAAACTATTAAAAACTGCTGGGGCAATGTTCCTCATCTCCTTCATGACTCATCCCTGATAAACTCTGGAGGTATCTTCTGTTAACAGGANGATATAAGCTGAGATTTCAAACACCACAAGCAGCCTTTTTTCCACTGGATTCCCAGAGGAAGACCAGACCCTTCTACGCCGCCACTGGACGTTCAGAGGAAGACCAGGCGCTTCTACAGGATCACTGCTTCAACAGAACCATCACTCCAGGAGGACTGCAGCCACCATTTAATTGGACTGCTATCAACACCCTGACCGACAAGGGGTCAGGTTGTATTCTGACTCTGTCAGTGGGTTGTTTTGTACTATTGCGTTTGTTTTATTTTTTTTTTTCCCTATTAAATTGTATTTCTGACTTGGAGTTTCTCACTGGTTTGCTTTCAAACTAGTACAAACATTAATGGAGGTAAGAACTGAAAGGTTGACTCTGCCAAGAAAAGCTGGAAAGAAATGGATTTTTTCCAAGTCAGGGAAGGATAGCTCAGTCTAGGAAGGCTATTGCATTGCATTGTACTAAATACAGTCCTGGCAGATGACTTGAAAAAAGCTTAGGGCCTCAATCCAGAAAAACACTCAAACGTGTGGATACCCTGTTTGCAGTGGTTGACTAGACACCTACTTAAAGTTATGAGTTAATAACTCAATTGTTTTTCCCAAGGAAAATAATCTGAAAATTTTTCTCAGAAGTAGGTTGAAGACTAAAGCCCTGAAAACTGAAGAAAGAATCTTTCCTTCTTGCTGTGGCTGAGCAACACACATTCTGTTTACCTTTATTTGTGGTAGCATTTAAACCCTGAAATTTTTTTATATAATTGATTCTTGTTCATAGCAGAGAACATATTAATGACTAAACTCATTATTAAAACCTTGTCTTATATTGTGAAAGGAGACAAAAGTTTTGTAAAAAAACATGTCCCAATCCCCTTGACATATAATGTCAGGGACATTTTTATGGCAGTAAACAAAATCACTAGCTACCAAATGTGACACCACTTTCATCAGCTACAGTAGGAGAAATCAAAACAAATTTAAATGAAAGCTCCAAGGATAGTTTCAACAGAAAATAAATGAAGGAAAAGCCCACAGGAGTCCACAGTGTATAAAATAACAAATACTTCGAAAGTGCTGACAGCAGGGCCAAACTGCTTAAGGTGACAAATGTCAGGAAGCTATACAACATAAACAAATGCATGTTTTAAGTGTACAAGTGAGAGCATACTTTGAGAGCAACATCATGTAATTTCAGCCCCTGGCTGCCTGTGTCTAGTATTGTCTCAGTCTTGGTAAACTAGGTGATTACATTCAGTCCCAAAGACACTAAGACCTCAAAGAAAAATGCAAGTGGTCTGCATTAAAACCCTGATCAGCAATATTTCTTGAGTGTTCTTAAGCCAGTCAGTGAGAATGCAAGCCCAATTCAGTAATTACTGGCCCCATTCAGAAGATTATTGCTGTGTGGTAAAGATACTTAAATGACAGTCTAGATTAGAAATATGTCATCAGAAATCCCACAAAAAGTGTAATTTGACTGACTGGGCTAACATGTAATACATCTCTTTTTACAGCAGGATCCTATCTTAAGTCAAGAAATTAAAAAAAAAAATTAAAAAAAAGGAACCCAGAAAGAACAATATTTTCTACTTAGACTGTTGGACAATGAACACATTTATTTATATTACTGAGCCTAGGAAGCATTCCAAATTCCCAGTATCCTGCATTCATACTGAGGCAAGATATTGGCCTGTCACCCACCTTTCTGCTCCATATTCAAGTCTTTTTTATAGAAAGGAGGCCTGGACATGTGAGCTCGCAGGGATCCCTGGCAGATGTCTGAACTGGAAGACCAGGAGACAGAACCATGGTTTTCACTGCAGTGAACCCCAGCAGGTAAGTCTAGACAATTAATTTATTTTTTTCAATTGCACATTGTTTTATAAAGCAGGAGGGATTTGATCACTCTCGCAGTTCTTCACTTTTGAGCTCTCAGTCTCACTGGAAACCAAACTGGGGCGGAGGAAGAAGATCTCAGTTGACATATAGTTGGTTGAATTTTCTTGAAAGGAGACATAAAATCATTGAAAAGAGACATTCTGCCAAAATAATTACTTTTCAAATGTCTGAAAAAAATGAATGTGCTCTCAAGGTCTATCAAGCTTACCCAGAATTTTACGACATGACAATATGTGTTTACAATTAATTAGCACACTACTTGGGGATGTAAGGCCTCCATTTCACCTTCTTGTTGTCCCGGTTTGAGGTTTCCAGGACTGCTGTATGTAAAATTATTGAATCACACATATCTTCATTCCCATGTCAATGTAGGACATTTTTTCAAAGGCTATGGTTTTCTCATACTTACTTATATCTCTGTTTTACTTAGATATTTGTTTGACTTTTTGTTTTTTAATGTGATAACCTGTTAACCAGCAATGTCCTAGAAGTTGATTTCCATAAAACTATTTGTCAAAGTCAAGTAATTTAAAAACTAGGTTCCTGTGCTGTCATGGATTCATCTTGATTTCCCATGTGGATGTTTGGGGGTTTTTTTTGTTGTTTTTTTTTCCTTTTCTTATAATTCAGTTCTTCATTACCAAAGTTGGCCATACTTCATAAGAAGATCAAATCCTTATTCAATTTAACTTGAGATTTATTTCATCACAGTGAAGAAGCCCAGCCTATTCTAAAAGATGCTGAACATCTGTACATGTGGCAACTTAATTCTAGGTTCTTATTCCCCAAGAGGGAGTCTGTAATCTTTACAGGATGTGGGGGCACCACTGAGAATTTAGTTTACATCATTTTCTTGCTGGGAGTCATATTATCAGTGATGCTCTACACATCACTTGGGGTAAGAGGGAGCCATCTGAGATGGAGATTTAAAACAGAACACACACACACACCTCCTTTGATCCTAGAATTATTTTCTTCCAAACATCTTAGTCTTCACCAAATGCTTCAATGAAATAGTTGGAAAGTGTTTGCAATATTGGTGGAAATTTTTTCCTTAGCTTCATTTTTGGAAACTACTGAGCCTTTTTCAGCAATACCCTTTAAGAATTACAAAGGAAAAAAATACAAAAAACTGAACACACCATAAATCCTGGATCACAAGCAAAAGACAAGCATGGAAAATTTAAATCCAGCAACTAGTTTAAGCAAGTTATAAATATCTGCAAGCTGAAGCTTTTCATGTTTCCATTGAGTTAGACAGTCTTTATTTAGACATTACTACTTGCTATGCTTATAACACAATGCCCCACTCCCCCCTTCTAAAAATGAAAAGATCTCAGTTACTGGATTACTTAGTTGATGGTTTCTATTTAAACTTTTTCAGACTCTTCATGCAGCTAATGTAGAAATAAGACTCAGTGTCTGAGTGATGTTCGAATCTGTCTGAGTATTGTTCTAATCTAATGAACACATGAAATAAAATAATCAGACACTGGCAAGTACAGGCAGTTTAGACAGTTCGCTTTTGAACTACTGTGCAAATAAATCTTTCAAAGTTTAACTTGATTTAAACAATCCAGTGGTTTCTGTTGCTATTCTTGTCCATCTTCTATGTTCAGTTCTCTATTTCTTAAAATTCTTTCCAAAATTTTCAGTATTTGTTTTTAATTTACTGTTCTTACGCAAAGACCTGCCAGCTCCTGTCCTGTGATTTGAAAATTGGTGCCAAACATAATGATTGTTTCATACATTTCCTGAACTAAAAGCTGGGAGGATAGTCTTGATACTATAATAATCATAACAAATAGTTATGTACTCTCCACCCCCCCAAAAATACTTTGCTAGCTGATATCTAAGATTCCTTAGGTTTCTGTGCATTTTAATTTTTCTTCAATGGAGAAATCATTGCTGGGGGTTGAGCTATGTCCATGTATCAGAGCTAAACACAGGCTAAAAGCTTTCCTAATATTTAACTATCTAATCTCATCAAAGTCAATAGGATTATACCAACATGAAACAAAGCAATATTTGTTCATTTGCCTCTATTCTCTATCAGCCTGCCTATAACAGCAGTAGTTCTTTTGATGACTTCTGCATGTCTTGCCTGTTGTATCTTGCAATCTTGCTTATTATCTTTCTCAGCATGTCTTGCAGATTAGTACAAAAGTAGAGGGAAAGGTTAAATAGGAAGTGTTGTATAAATATCCACCACCATCCAAGCATGCTTGAGTTCAACAGACACTGTTTCTCCCTTGCTGTGCTGGATATAGATTTTGGCAGCCTTGAAAACTTCTGAGGGAAATGTTGCAAGACTAAGAAAACATTAAATTAAAGGTTTCATCAATGCTATTTTAATATATGTATTTTTAAATATGTAGTGTAATCCTCCTCTGCTCATTTGTGTTACTACTAAGCCAAGGAAAATCATGATGGAATTTTTGAAAATCATTTTTCTTTATTTAGATTGTAAATCTCATTCATGTCTCATTAGCAGATGCTAGTTATTGCTAGCTACTGCTAGTGTCTTCTCTGGATCATGCTGGCAGAATACAAGATAAAAGACTTCCAAAGCTGAGAGTTTTCCTGAGATGATCAAAGCACTGCAAAATTTGCTGTTTCACTGTAGCATCTGCAGCTGGGTCATCAATTTCCAAAGCATCTCATGCTGGCTGAGAAGAGTAAAAAAGGCTATTCAAAGATGGGCTGGAAGATGCTCCTCTGCCAGGAAAAGCAATAACTGAGCCTCTGAGTGAGGTGGAATATCTGGGTACTTCCAAAATCATAAAAAATGTTCCCTCAGCTAGCCTAAGTGTGGTATTTCAGACTTTTGGAGCACTGACTGGTCTTCCTCAAATCTAAGATTTCATTCCACAAGACAGTACAGTACTCCATGCTCAGCAGTAAAGCAAAAGCATGTGTTTTTTCTTATCAGGCCAAATAAATTTGGACACTCAATTTGTTCCATGTACCTCAACAATTTATTTTCCTCCTTTATTTACAGAGAAAGGGCAGAGTGTACTCAAACAAAAAATTTATATATGCACATCCAGATACACTTGTATATACAACCAGAACATATGAATGGAAATATAAAGTATACGCATGCACAAAGACACACATATATCTAGCTAACGAAAGAGGGACAGACATGCAAACACATATACACATGTAAGGATCTGCATCTTTAGAGAAAACAGATATATGTGCAGAATGTTACACTTAATCTGTAGTTACCTTGATACAATGGTATAATCCTGGAGTTTCTACCTGGCTGTTTGGTCTAAGTGAGAATTGAAAGTAAATTATGATACAGACAGCCACACGGAATAGCATGTCCTAGGATTACTTTGAGAGTAAGTCAGTATGATCCAGGCTATTAGAAACTGGCCATAAGTAACAGCATCTCAACTCCCATTTTTTTTCCATGGGCACTTAAACGCACAGAACAGCTGCAACAGCAGGATGGCACAAGCCAGTTGGACATTGTTGAATGGAAAGCAGACTTTAGCCACTTTGTTTCCCCATACCTGGGACCAAAATTTTACATTTCGGTCTGTAATTATTAATATCTTGCTGCATATGTATGTTTATCAACTACAGTTAAATTTTACAGACAGATTGCAGCAAGGGTGGGAAAAGATAGGACAGTGTCTGTAAGTGTAAGAAATTACTCTGAGCTACATTTTGCTCTCAGGAGTGGTCTGACATCTCTAATTACTGCAAGTTTTTGTTTTCCTCCATTTGGTGGAACCCTCTACAATGTCAGGAAGCACAGTTTTAGTCTTCAGTAATTGAATTTGGCTGACTGGCTACATCAGCCTGTATGAAGAAATCTCTAATGAGGAACAGCTCAAGACAGTCTGCTGAGTAAGCCTCCCATGATCAAGTAGTTTTGTTTCCTGTATTTTCAAATGTTATGTATCCATGTGTTACTGTGTTTTTATGCGACGTTACTCAGAGAGAAAAAAACCACAACTTTTCTGTTTCCCTTAGCTGACAAATATTAAGCCTGTCACCATTTGCTGTGTTTGGTTATGCAAAACCAGCCTGTTTCTTATTTATTTTATTTTTTATTAGCTGGGAATCTCCCTCAGATTCACTGACATGTTGAATGAATCACCAGAACTCTTTTTATTTTAATAATAGGTCTTTTCTAAAAGTTGAACTGGGTAAGCTGAATACTCTTAAACACTGTCCAGCAGTTTAAGAACGGAACTGAAGGCTGTAAGAAGAAACCGTAACAGGATATATTTTGTTTTAAAGTCTTGGCACAACATATCCCAAATGCATTCAAAAATGAAGTCTGAAATAACAAAAAAAGTCACAATAAAGAAAACTCAAAACTCAGTGCCTCAAACCTTTTCTTGCAGATAACTTTGGTGCTGTGGGGTCATATATCCAGAGGGTCACCTCATGTCTCCTCTACTCTTAACCCTTTACATGTCTTTCTCTTGACACAGCAAGAAACGATTTATATGAGTCAAAACACTATGATTAATGGAACAGCATGACATATAGCATAAGTTCATGGGGCCAAGCAGACCTTTGTTGTAAGTGTGTGTCTTACAGTGCTTCCCAGGGTACACAAAATGTTCATTAATGAGGGGAAAAGGAATGAGACGCTTTTCTCATTATTGTTGGCTTCATGGCTGTTATTAAGCATAATTGTCTGTCAGTGTGCTGAGGTGACCAGGGTATAGATTAATGTTTCTTTTGTTGTGCAAGGTTATGAGAAAGTTGAGGATATGGTCTGTTTGAGGGCAAGTCTTCAAGACGTCCAGCACACAGAGAAAATTCTGGGCAAATTCTTCTGGCCTTAGAAAGCAGCTAAAACTTCTGTCGAAAGAGTTCTTCCTTTACAGACCAGAGAATGCATCATTAAGTCAGTTTGTGAAAAACAATAAAAAGTTTTGTTTAAGAGATTTTTTCCGAGTTTTCTCTTTCTTGCCAACACTGCCTTTTATAAAGAAAACTTCTCCCCTAGAATGATTATTAGAATACACAGCTATCATGCAATTGAGAGGAATGAATACACTGTGCATCGCACAAGAAAGTACTGGTTCATTATGATTGCAGTAAGAAAGGCACTCGGTAAAGGATACTGTAAATCAGCATTTATTAGAGAGGGTGGTATAGATAACCTTGCTTCCCTTCAGGTGCTGGAAAACCTGAGTTGTGCAGTGCCAAGCAGGCCTCTAATCAGGATGAGGAACACTGGGCAGAGCCCATCTGTGGTAGAGTTGCCCCAGTCTGGTCATTTGAGCTATTTTTAAAAGTGAACAACTCTGCTCATCATTTCTACTGTCAAACACAGAAGATATGCATGTGTGAACTCACACTGCGAGATAAAGGCGGTGTAATCACTGGCACTGAGTGGGAGCTGCCTGCAGGCTTCTCTTTTATAATTACTATGCAAGGTTATTTTACAGTCAAAGGATGCGAGCAGCACAAGATGGGTCTAAAGGCCGTGCTGAATGTGTCACACAGCACTGCAAGCTCTGCATGGGCCTGCACTGCTCAGGTTAGTTGTCATGTGGGTCACTGCCTCCCCAGCTACAGTGGTCCGCTGGTCAGCATCACTACATGCAGTTATGAAGGTACACTTACATACGCTTCAGGAAAACATTCGCAAGGCTATACAAAATCATGCATATTTAAAAATTTAGGTATAAGACAAACATCTTTTTATATTCTCAGAGGGTTTTTTTCCCCAGTTACTCACAGGTAAAAGACAGATGAAATGTCAGGGTAAGCTTAACAGTTTACTGCTGTTGGAAAAGGTGATCCTGCTTCTCCTTGCTTCACTCCAGATTGCTGCATATTCATTTTATTGCTCATGGACCTTTCATGAGTAATCTGGATGAACCAGTTCAGCTTACTAACCAGGCAGAAAACTATATACTCCGCGTGTCTCCCACCCCTCCTGATTAGTTTTATTAGCAAATTAATGAATTGAACTGGCTGAAGAGAGAGTACACATCATTAAAGAGCTGGCATAAATAGATCATGGGAAAATTTACTGCTGAAACAGGAAAAGAGAGTGTGGGTTTGGGGTTGGGGTTTTTTTTGGCAGCATGCTAGTAGGTCAGCTAACCTCACCTTGCCTAACTGCATTGTAGCTATCTTCTTATCCACACACACCACCACTCCCCCATATTGTGTTACAGATGTGAGACCTAAAGATTAACAAATTTTAATTATATCAGTGCTGCAGCTTACAATATGAAGAATATAGTATAAGATGCCTATTATAGGTTTTTTTTTATACTACATATATTTGTTTATATACACTTGCTGTAATAACAGCACAGTAATATTGCCATTAGGACTGCCTGGTAACACTTTTTATTCAGATTTTAAGCAAGATATTAGCAGAATTTTTAAAAACAACTGAACAGGATAGTAATACCTTTTCTGCACACTGTAAAAAAAGCTTTGACAAGATGTTAGCTTTCTAAAAGTATACAATTAGATGTTAACCTCCATTTTTATACAAGAAAGGCCCTTCATATCACTTATTCAAGTTCCAATTGCCATACTTTTCCTTTGCTTTTTCAAAATACTCAGATTTTTAATTTCCTTATCAGTTCTCAGGCTCACTTTACTGAAAAAGATGATCCAGTTAAGAAACAGTTAAGAATTTCTTTGTGTAGACAATTCAGAGTCCAAGAACTTTCCTACTGACTTCAGCAAGAAGTTTGGTCTGCTAGCTTTACACGAGCAGCATGAGTTTGTCATCCCTGATTACCAATTCTTTTTTCCCAGGTAAGTAAATTGGGTTTTATTAAAATGTTGCTCATTTTGTCTGTTATTGTAATATTCCAGAGGAGGTCATAAAAGCACAGAGCAGTTCTTACCAGGTGAGTACAGCAGCTTAATCCATTGACCCTTTGTGGTCGAAGCAAGGAAAAAAAGTCTAGTTTTGAGTCAGAGCCTGAATTATATTTTAACTAACACTGGGAATAAAGGTAACAGTGAAACCCATACATGTGTTGTTAATTCAGGGGTTATGGAACATACAAATGATATCAGGTGTGCTTTGAATGATACAGAGCACCACAGGGGTACTTAGGTGTGACAGCACCACTTACTCTTTTAATTTTATAATCTGACTATCCATCTCATATCATTCTACCCCTCACTTGTCAAGACTCACCCTGCTGGCTGCCACCTCCCGTCCCTGGCAGCATCATATATTTATGCCTCTTAACCACTCAGTGATCTGGCACATCAGATGCGGCCAGTCTGTGAATTCTTTGATACAACAGCCAGTTGTGCTTGATGAATGGGTCATGGAGAAGGGAAGAAGCAGCAGTACTGCTGCCAACATGCATTTCCCTTTGTGGAGGTCCCACATTCAAAGAAGTGCTTAGCAGGTGGTACACAGCTGCAGTTCAATGTCATAACATCCACAGTCCAATGCGATAGCATCTTTTCTGTTGCATTACCCCAGGTGTCAGATGCATCACTCTCACCATATATGAAGAGTAGCAGTGGGTTTTGCATATGGGAGAGAAAGAAACATGAGAGGTCTACCTCCCAGGCAAAGAAAAGTTTGCTTATTCATAGGAGTAAGCAGAGGCTCAGAACTTACCACGCACTAAAGACTGTTGAAAAATGAGTGTCTTCAATTACCACTAAACTGTCTCTTCACTGCTTGCACTCTCTTTCTCTCACTATTATATCACCCATGAAACTCAAATTTCCTTCCAAAGAAAAAAGTGGGAATGCTCACAGAATGGGTGAACCTCTTGGGTGGCTCTTGAGCCAGGCTCAACCGGTTTATGGCAGGTAAGATTCTAACTCAGATAATTACAAAAGTTACTAGCATTTCTGCTAACTGTTCCATGCTGGTGTTACTGGACTGAGCCACTAAGATAAAGTTTTCAGGAAAAAACAGTATCTTTTGTTAGGCCAACAGAAATAGCTGTGAAAAGTATACACAACTATGGGGCAAATGAACTAATTATTAACTTTATACATCAAGAAATTGCAACAGCTCTAACAAGCCACATTTTCTTCTGCAGGATGATAATCCTCCACAATCTGCTTCATGTGCTTCCCCACGGTGTGCAGTGGCTTCTGTCTTATCATCTTTTTCAGGAAACATGATTGAGGATTAATGGAGTGTTAAATGTTCTCTGTGAGGATTTACACTGCATTTTATCATTCAAAACCTACTGTGGTCAATTTGCAAACAATAAAAGAGAGCAAATGATAATAAAAGCTATACATATGCTTATACAGCTTTTAGGATATTTTCCTGGTAGCTGGCTGCATTGAAAGATTGCAAATGCAGTTTTGAAAACATACAGATAAATAAAACCCAGGCTGGGTAAAAGAAATACATAAAGTCCTTGCAGTTCTTTATTTCTGCTCTGGGTAACTCTGTGAATGATATGGTGTGACATGCCTTTGTAAACCAAACTCTTTCAAGGAGAAAAAGATCCTGTGACACAGCTGCTTCTAGAAATCTCTCCACGACATTTCTACTATAAAGATGTCACAGTGGACCTATTTGCCATGTTCCCATATCTGTTATGTACTAAATGGTTAATAACCCCACAGATTATCATGAAGATTACATAGATAAAAATCACAAGCCCAGACAAAAGTTAACAAATCAATCTTTCTTTTACAACTGCATGTAATTAATAGGAAAATCTAGGAAAGATAGGAATGTAATGAAGCCCCAAATAAATGCAATAAAACCCCAAGTAAATGTAAAGAAATCCCAAGATTTCTCAGTTTCTTGGACAAGGTGTTGATTACCTGTTACAGTTATCAGACTAAACTTTTTTAAACTGTCTTCAAAGATGGGAATTTCCAAATGTTCTTAAGAAAAATAATACATTGTTCAACTGTTCTTACAGTTACAACATTTTCTTAGTATCTCGTCTAGAGCTTGCTTGGAGTAAGTTTCTCATACTAACCTCAGTGAGCCTGAAAAACAACTCATCACTGTTTCTATAAGGACTACATATTTCCTTAACTGTTGTATTTAATATTTGGCCTTTTTTTCTTAGGCAGACCAAGCTCATCTTATTTTAACTAGAATTATAGGTTATTTTTCCTAAATCACTTCCTTGGATCCTTTCCAATTTGTATTTGAGCCTGACTGCAAAAAGAGTATGTTCATTATGTTCATTCACACAGCCCTCTTGAATAGATATCAGTGATAAGGTTTTGTTCGGAATGTCATGTTGTTAACTTGTGCAACTCCTATCCTACACCTTCTTCACTGTTTACTATATGTGTATTCATTGTCTTCCTTTTGAATATAATTATCACATTTGTATTTTTTGGTGTGGAGGGGTTATTATTCTTGATTTCCAATCATTTCATTTTCATAGAAAGATCACTCAGAATTGCAGTTTGGTCCTATGATTTTTCAATTGCATAATATTCACATATTTTTGAAGTGTCTTCTCTATACCTGATAGCCATTAATGAATGTGGGAAGGCACCAGACCTAAGCTGGATTCAGTTGACATGTTCTCCTAACTGAGAAGCATTTACTCATGACTTCTCTGTAACATCTATCTTCCCAATTTATAATAAATAAATCACATTTCTTTAGTTTGGACATGAGGACATCCCATATGGCCATGTAAAAAAAAAAAAAAAAAAAATCTGCAAAAGTAAGATACATTATACCAAATCTCTCTTCCCATACTCTGGACTAACTACTTGTGTGAGAAGGTAAATAGATTGTTGTTGTATGATTTGTTACAGAAACATGCAGAGCAGCTGCTTCCTATCACTGTTATTCTACAGATGCTCTTAAATTGATTGTTTAGTAATGAGTTAAACAAAGTACCTCTCTTAATACCAGACTGTTGCTGATCCATGTTTTCTCAACTACGGCTTTGGTATTTTTCCAGCCTTCTTGTACCACAATTGGACTTCATGAGCTTTTGAAGATAATCACTAAAACATGCAAGTGAACTCAATAGTGTTTTAGGAATTTTATCAGATCTAGACATGAATACCCTGTTAAATTCCCTGTTTGTTGCTTTTCTGGTCTATATTCCTACATCAATTTTTGTCACTAGTTCCTAATTGTGTTCTGGATATGGTCACAGTGAACCTCTTTTTGTGAAGGCCATTGCAAAAAAGATATCTACGACTGCAGTAATTTTCAATCTGCACAGTTGTACTAAGACGTCTTGTTATTCTGCTTCTCCAAAAAGGACATAAAAAAGTCTTTCTTCTCCACTTACAAAGCAAAACCAAGGAATGGCATGTTTTCCTTTCCGTGAAAACTATTCAGAACCTGCTTTGATTGATCAAGTAAAAACTTAGAAATCTCGTCAAACCATGAGCAAGCAGTTCATTTCCCAGCATTTCCCCAAATCAGGAAAGAACAAACTCCATTGCCTTTGAATGCATGGCTCCTGCTTGGTCTGAAAAATGAATGAAGACTTCTGAAGAAAAAAAAGGAGTGAAGTGTTGCATTGTTGGAAGTAACATGAATTTGTCATTGATTTATTTAACACAACTTGCAGATAATTACCTGCAAATAATGGGAGAAATTATGATTTAAATTCAGTGTCCTACAACTGCCTTCATTTGATGGATGATTCAGCACATGGAGTGACATGTAGATTCAGGACCAAGAATGTAAATCCTAGAACAGACTTAGTTTGCCTGTGAACTTCTTTATTTCTACAAAAGTAACTGAAGATAGATATCCTGGACAATTGGCATAACAGCCAAACACTGCTTGAGTATAAAAAGCGTTCATTCGATATTTTTTAACTTGTAGTTACATTTATTTTGGAAGAGAATTATATTTTATAGGTCTCTCATTGGCAGTATATTTTCATAAAAGGGGAGAAGGCAAACATAATGGAAATTATAACACAGTAAAAAAATGTAAAGTCCACTTTTGAAGGAATTTTGCAAGCATGCAAGTTTTAACTTAAGAAAATGTCTAGAGCCAAATCTTTCATTTCTTAGCCTCCAAAACTTCCATTGGCAGCTGTGAAAATTCTGGACTGAGGAATAAAACATGATCAGATGCTTTGTTTGATCCTAAAAGATCAAATGTTTGAATCTGGGTTTGGATTCTATTTTCTTCCCTTAACATAAAAAGAAATCTACTTAATGGAAATATACAGAAGTAATTCAGCACCCAAGAATATCTCTAAATTCACATAACTGTTAAGTGAAGGCTGGGCAAATGATTAAAAGTGCTTGACTCCTACTACAATGCCAAATGCTGACTTCAGACTCTTTTAGAAGATGTATTATTATTAAATATTGTATGACCATTTTCCAAATTGGAAAACTACTATAAAATTAAAAAGAAAGGATCTAAAGACGTATCTGATATGTTCAAGGATAATAGCCAGAATAGGAAGTACCACATGGGCAACCTAGGTAAAAATCTTTAATGCCTCTTTTCTTTCTTCATTAATACTCTCACGAGCATCTGCATCCCTGCAAGGTATTTAGGCACATGCTTCCCCTTGAGCACTGATTTGTCACCCCAAGACAAGGGCCTAAGGGTTTAAACCATAAAAAAGAAACTAAGACATAATTAAGTGCTATTTAATTAGGCAACAAATCCACAACTTTAATAAAGTTGTGTACAAACCACAGACTTTTAGCCTGCACTGACTTTTTAAAAAATAAGTTTGATAAAATATTCTATCACATAAATTGTACCCCTTATATCTTCAGCAATACCCTTCTCATTTAATTCTGTATTCTTGTTCTAACCAAATACCTTTTACTTTAAGTAGCTCAGTTCTGTTTACCATTATAAGTATACACTTTGCAATAGCTTTCTATTTTCTAAACGGGATAAACTTGTGGGGTGAGGAAATCTTTGCTTCCACCTTTTGCAAAATGTAAATACTAGCAAAACACTTTACATTACTTTCTGACATGTTTTGATCAACAAAGAAAATAAAAATAAAGCTTTTATTCTAACCATATTCTAAAACATGAGCATAAGTTTTATGAATAAGCAAAACTTTAAAAATTCAGGAATATCTAAGAGAACCCATATGTCTAAAGGTAAGTTAACATTTGCAAAATTATGATTGGTAGTTTGTTGAAACATGGGCATATTCAGCCCATGTTGCTTGTAGCAAACAACATTTGCTTGTAGCAAATATTTCTATAGCACAAGAGATAAATCTTCATAAAATTATGCATTGTCTGATAATCCTTGACTGCAGAAGAAGTATTGACATTGTAAATATATGTGGAAATATACACAAGTTTCTATTAATAAATCACTTTTAAAAAGATAAACAATGATACTGACTTGTCTTCCCTAAAACATCTATAAATGAATCAACAGAAACTGGTTCAAATACAACTACATATAACACTACATTACTCTGGTTTTTTTACCTAATTCCATACTTCCACTGTTTGGAGTTCCTTATTTTCTAAAAAAAAAAAAAAAGGAAAAAAAGAAAACCAGTGAACACATTCTTTGGAAAATATTTTTTATTATAAAATGTACAGTATATTGACCTTAATATTATAAAACACTGTAATGTATCAGAGTCTTGTAAAGACCAATAATTTATAAAATGAGACCAAATTCATTGTTACTCTTTCTAGTCTCATAGTCAGATTAAAAAAAATATATAAAATATATAATGAATTAATTGACCATAGCGTCCTTAGTAGCTGGCAAATGTATGTTCATATGTTAAGGTAGCTAATCTCTGCATGTATTTTTATTAAAATAGATCACTCTTATTTGCTAATTTAGTCTTTGATTTTGAAGAGCCGATAGAAGCATGAACAGAAAGGTTAGTAATCATACTCTATAAGCCTAGATTATGTAAAGGTGCTGCAGAGTATAAGGAAAATTATGTTTTACTAAAGTACTTCTATCACTGCAGCTCACTTATTAAGAGTTAATACTTCTTTGGTACTTTTAAGGTGCTTGTTAGAACAAGAAATAGCTTTGGAGTATTGACAAGAATAGAGTACTTTAGGTCTCAGATGCTATTGGATAGCACAAAAAACCACTTTACACTGTCTTAACAACATTTGAAGACCTTTATCAACATGTTAGTCCTCTCAGTTCCAGTATGTCTAATACCTCCTTCTATTGCAGGGACTTACTACCATTTTGAGTACAAAAGAAATGAAGATTAGTTCCTTTTTTTTCCTCTCCTTAGCCATTGTTGCAAGCAGTACTTCCCTCATTGCACTTGTTTGGCAGTGACTTGAACACCAGTATCCAGCCAAAGGCACTTGTTTAAATGTTAGAATATGTGTATGTAGGTTGTTTTCGAATCACTGCCTAGAATATTTTTAGCAGTGCATTTATAGAAGCCCGCATCCCTTGGAGTGGACTGCTGGATGACTAATGACCCCTGAGGATGGAGGAATTTGTTTCCATACAGACGGGATTGAGCTCCTGTTGTCAGATGTGATTTATCTGGAAGCTCCCATGTTATTTCTGCTTTAGGAATCCCAATGGCCATGCAGTTCAGTTTAACTGAATTTCCAGGTCTGGCATAAATGACAGGTGCTGGCTCACTGGTGATCCTGGGAGGATAGGCGATCACAATGACAGGCACAGTCATAACAGAAGTGCCATACTCTGTTGACACTTTGCACAGGTAAGTGCCTCTGTCAAATACAGAAGCCTCACGGACGGTCAGTGAGCCATTCTCCATCAGGGAAAAGCGGCCCACAGCCTGGGGCGCATCCATAACCATCCCATTGGGCAGTGTCCAGGAGATCTGCGCCTGCTGGTTTGCCTGGGTGATGCAATGAAGCTGCAGAGTTTCTCCATTGATGATGCTCACCAAGTTGTTGTACTGGTTGCTAATTTCTGGCCTGAGTCCCACCTTCAGGAAGACTACTCGTTCCACATAGCCTCCCGGGTTTCTGGCTGTACAGCGGTAAGTCCCAGCATCCCCCGCAGACAGGCTGCTGATGTGTAAGATCCCATCTCTCTTATGGTAAAATCTGTGCAGGCGACTGCCACTCAGCACTTCAGAGCCATTGGGAAGGATCCAGCTTGTGCTGGGTTTGGGGTTCCCCTGGACTGAGCAGTTCAGATTGATGCTGTGCCCAGCAATGGCAGTGATCCTTTCACTGACAGGGTCTCTGAAGGAGGGTTTCTCCACATGGTCTGTGATGAGGAGCTGCACAAGCAGTCTGGCTTCCCCTCCTTCATTCCGCCCGATGCACACAAGCTGCACGGCGTCTGTCTGCCTTACCCCTCTGATGTCCAGTGTACCATTGCGATGCACAGTGATCCTGTTCCCATAGTAGGGAGCCGGCAAGATTACTCCTTCTGGAAAAGCCCATAAGACACGTGGAGCAGGGATGCCCTCAGCTTTGCAGTCAATAAGTTTCCGGCTGTCTCTGACGGCTGTCTCCCTCACAGATGTTATTGCACTGAGATGACCATTGATTCTGGGAGGCTGAACATCAACATGGATCCAAACGATCTTCCGATCTTCTCCAGCACTGTTCCGTGCTACACAGGTATAGTTACCACTGTCAGACCTTTGGGCCTTTTGGATGAGGAGGGTACCATCCCTGTATATCTGGTATTTATCAGATAGGGCAGGAATAGGCCTGTTGGTTGGGGAAAGCCAAGCCACTTTGGGAGTGGGTTCTCCTTTGGCTTCACATGCTGCTGTGACAACATCACCATAAGGTACATTAATAGTGATGTATGTTTTGTTCCTGATGGTTGCAGGCTCTGCCACCACTTTGACCCGCACTTTCATTTCATCCTTCCCAATCTGGTTTTCAGCATAGCAAGTGTAATCCCCTTCCTCTCTCAGTCCAACATCATTGAAATACAGGGTTCCATTGTCAAAGACCACATATCGCTTCGTCCGGCTGCCGCTGTCATCCGACTGCATGAAGGTATTGATCATGCTGCCATCTGGGAGACCCCAGGAGATCTCTGGATTTGGCAGACCTGTGGCTACACAGTCAACTTTGAGGTCCCCTCCGTACTTGACCTTGTGGTTATTCTCATTCTTATGTTCTATTTTTGCTGGTTTCATCATCACATTCACTTTGAGGACCACGTAATCATCCCCTATCTTATTGCGGGCCACACACAAATAGTCTCCTGCATCTTTGTCTGTAACTGAATGAACAACCAAAGTCCCATTGCTGAATACTTTGATTCTAGTCTCCAAAGTGCTGAAAGGAAAGAAAAAAGAACCTAACATGAGCTACAAAATCACACTGTGGGTATTAATTAATGAGAGAAATCTGGGGGGCACAGGGGGGAATAACAACTCAACAATGTTAAAAAAAAAAGAAAAGGAGAGGAACACTGCTATTGTTAGATAATTAAATGGTCAGAATGTCCAGGATATTCACCACCAAAAAGCAAATGTAAAAAAATAATTCTACTTACTTGTAACCAAGCAATTCTGTTGTGTTTAATGACTTTAACCCTGGTTTTGACCATTAAACATCCACTATATACCAAATTACGGTGGTTTTGACTCTCTTCTGACTGTATGTACAATATCCTATAACATTCAAATATGATCTCTGAATGATATAATCCATATGGCTATATGGACTATAATGGAGTCTGGTACCTGGGTCTTCAGCTAAAAACAAGTAATGATGAGGAACTTCCTCTGGCATCGGGTATTACATATTAAACCTTTAGAACAGTCACAAAGAAGCAAAATGTTGCTAAGCTTTGAAATAAAGAAAAAAAAATTCCAATGCACTTAAAAAGCTACTATTCCTTTCCAGTTCACTATGGAATTAGTGTATTGTGGTCAAAACCAACTTCCTCAGTAGCCACAGATTTCATCCCAAAGAAGATCTCCAATATTTGAAAAGCAGCCCACACAAAGATCATGAGGGAAAATGAAAAAGAAGCACAGTATTTCTTTGCTACGGCTACGAGGCATAAAATGAAATCTGGATTTTGTGCTAACTACAGGTTACATAAATATATTTTTGTCAATATAAAAAAAATATGACTATGTTCAGCTGTGAAGAAAGTTGTTCCAAATTATGCATTTTAATTACAGTGCATTTCTCGTCTGTTTATAGTGCTCAAAGGTGAGCTATGAATAATTTATAGCACAGAAATTTGTTTTCAGCCAAGTCTTAGGACAGTTATTGTAGGTTTATAGAAGTGATATTTTACTTGATATTGCAAACATTGGAGAATGCATTCTTTTAGGCATTTATATGCAACCAGGTTCGCATAGACCTTATTGTGTGGTAACATTTGTTTATACATAACATTAAAATGATTGTGCTTATTTAAGTAATTCTAAGTTGATTTATTTGCTCAGTATTTACTGTGTGTAATGTTTTACCTAAGAGGTAAAATTCAATGATCCCTTTCCTTCTCGGGAAAAGCAGGCACCTGTGCAATATTATTCAGACTAAGCACACTGGAACAAGCAGTACACAAGCTGTATATCTGAACTTTTGCCACTGGAATTTTTACTGCATTTATGAGTGGCTGTAAAAGAAAAAGTGGCAGCTTATCCTAAAACCTTGAAGCTAACTTTTCAAGAGTAATACAGCTTTCAAGAAAATTATGCTAAGATATGACTTGACTATCTTTTTGATATAATTTCAAATTCCTTCTTAAGGATCGGGTGGCTCAATCAAAACCTGCAGAAGTTAGGAATGACACTTGTACATATATTTCTCTAAGTTCATCTGAAGGGCAATTTAGCTGCGACACCCCAAATAGCATTTACCTGTGTAGGGAATCAATCATCCTTTTGGAAGGCAACCTCCATAATATCCGAGGCCAAGGGTCACCAGAAGCACTACAGTCCAAATGCAGGATGCCGCCGTATGTTACATCTGTTCTCTGAGGAGAGCTCCCAGTGATCTTAGCATTAGATGCATGCTTCTTCACATGGAGTTGCACTGTTCTCCTGGCAGCTCCCACCATGTTAGCAGCAATGCACTCGTAGGTCCCACTGTCCTTGGGGGAGACATTGCGAATGTAAAGAGTCCCATTGGGAAAAACAAATAAATTCCCATTGACAAACTGAGAAGGTCGGATTTGCGTGCCATCAAAGACCACCCAGCGGATGCTGGGAGAAGGTGCTGCTTTAGCAGTGCAGTGGATGTTAATACTGCTACCAAGGGGTAAGGAAATGTTCTCTTGCTTGTCCTGCTGGATGATGGGGGGTAAGGCTGCAATGTGCAGCCTCACAGCAATGCTGTCAGCTCCTGCAGCATTGCTTGCTACACATTTGTAAACTCCTCGGTCCGAAAAAGTTGCTTGCTTAATAGACAAGGTTCGATTTTCATGAAGCATTATTCTGCTTTCTGTGGTGGTGACTGTCTGCAAAATCTTCCTATCTGGGAAAATCCATGAGATTAGTGGGCTTGGAGTCCCACTAGCCTGACATTCCATTGCTATGGTCTCTCCAAAGTAGACTGTGACGTCTCGATAGCGGGAAAGTAAAATTTTGGGCTGGTGGGCTACAACTGTGAGCGCAACAATCATTTTATCTATGCCATGGAGGTTCTGAGCTGTGCATAAATACTGTCCACGATCCTGAAGCTGAGCATTTCGTATATGGAGAGTACCATTTTTCCAGACTTCAAACCTTTGTAACTTGCTGTTAGCTGTCATTAGAGCTCCTGTGCAGGTGAGAGCAAAGAAAGAAAAAGTCAAAGGGTTTAAAATGTACATTATTGCAATAAAGAAGTCTTAAGTGAGATTTTAGGTTTAGTCAACACCAATTACAACTTCAGTGGGCCCACATGAAATCTTCTGACACTCTCCATAGCTCAAACTAGTCTTTGTTTCTATTGCAGAACTAACCACTAGCTTGCAAACATGGACAGTGTGGAAATTTTTAAAGGCCTTATGTTTTAGGATTCCTCTTAAATCTTTATGTAACTTTTCTGTTCCTTTTGCACATGGAGATGACACACACACCAGTATTTAAGATAGCAATGTTAACAAACCCATAGTCACAAGTATTGCCATAATAAATTCTAACTGCTGTGAATAAGCAGAGTTGGCTGCTTTTCACAGCCAAAAATTACTCTTCAAAAATGAACTTACTAAATGGTAGAGGTTTTCTTTTACTACAAGAAATACTGCAAATGTATTATTATTTGTAATGATTAGTCCCAATTAATCATTTTATCTACAATGATTATAAGTGACAGAAAATATTTTTCAGTATTTTGAACTACTGTGATCACGTTGCATTTCTGTGCAATATCCCTACAAACCATATGGAAGAACACATTTTGCTCTATCTTACCTGTAGAGACTTTTGTCCAAGTAATAAAAGGCTTGGGTTCCCCAACTGCATCACAAGGGATAAAAGCATCCGTTTCAGCAAGGATGGATATGCTCTGAGATGCTTTTGTGATAATTTTAGGTCTTTCTCCATGTACCCTGTAATTAGTGGAAGACTGAATTACAGTCGAATTGTGTGGCATAATGCCTCCCACGTAAGGCACAGATGGAAATTTTTGATGATGATGATGGACATTTTTAAAAGGATGAACTGTAGTGGTTATTTGTGGTTTTGTGTGCTGAGAGAGAAAGGCTGGAGGGGTGATCCTTAAAATCACTGGTGGTAATGTGGTCGTTGTGGCATGTGGCATTGGAGGCATTGGAATAGCTGTAGCTTTCTGTATTGTAATCCCAGTAGGTAAGACCTTCTCATTTGTGTCTTTTGGGACTAGTTGACTAGGGACATTTGGTTTAGGATGCATATTTAAGTGAGGGAATATCCTTGTTCTGTTGAAAAGGAATGGTATTCTGGAACTGGGGTAATAGGGGATCCCTTGATTTGATAGTCTCCCTGAGGTGCCTCTGTTATCTGGAACATAGTTATTTCCAAAAAATCTTGAATTAATATTGTATCTGCTCTGACCCTGATTACTGAACTTGCTTTCAGTCAATGGATTTGTTTTGTGAAATGGGGAGGCTTGTGTTGGGGTAGTTGTTTCTCTCTGGGAAGCAAGAGTTTTTCTGTCCTGGATGGTATGTGCTGCATACGCTGTTATCTCTGGTTTGTTTGTGTAGTGAAGAGGCTGATGTGTTATAAAATAGCGAAGTGGGCCCTGTGTTACAGGAAGCTTCACTGTGCCTCTTACTGGAAAATGCCTTGGAGGCACAACAGGTAGTCTTTGGTTTATGCTTGGTATCATTCCAGGAGGTGAATGGGGAAGATTTGGATTTAGCAGTAAACTGTTGTTTGACTTGTTACTATAGAACTCGTTGAATTGCTTCTGTTTTGACTGTATGCTAATCCTGTTTTGGTTAGAGGAAGGAGTAGGGTGAACATTCTGTCTTGAGCTCATCACTATTTTGTCACCACCTGCTCCAATTTGTTTTGCTTCTGGGAACCTTTCTTGATTGAAGACATTACTCTCCTTGGTGGTATAATGGAGAGGATGTGAAGTGCTTGAAATGGAAGGGGGAAGAGTGACAAGTTTTATAAATGGAATAAAAGCAGTGGATGTAATAGGAGGCTTTTCAGTTGTCTGCAGATGATGAAACACATGTGGCATAGATTCCTTTCTATCCAAGGAAGATGGCTCTGTCCCTGCCTGAGAAATAAGAGATTTCTCTGTCTCTCTAACTGGAAAAGCCTGAGTTTCTGCAGTGCTGAAAGAGGAGGATAAAGTAATTATCTCATGGTGCTGAGGTGGCTCAGTTTTTGCTGGTGTTTCTGTAGATACTGTGGGCTTCCATGGTTCCTTTGAAACTGAGAGGTCCTTAAAAACTTCAGCTGTGCCAACAGGAATACTTAAGTCAGTCATAGTGGGATATTCCAGCTGGAGTGTTCCAGCAGTTGTTTCATGAACCACAACTTCTAAGTCAAATAGGTTAGGCTCTTTTTGAGATTTTGGTTTTCCTGATAGTATTGAGCTGTTCCTATATGCAGGTGAAGTTGTTGTGCTGGATTGTTCCACCTTATGATCCACAGTTTTAGAATCT
>WEIT01037361.1:336473-386807 GCA_013389985.1 Dryoscopus gambensis | reverse complement strand
ACTGACTGCTTAAGCAGGATTGATTCCTTGGTTATTGTGCCATTTCTCACTCTTTCTTTTGGAAAACTCCAATATTTTCTTTTTCTACTGTGAAAAGTGCTTGCTAAGCAAAATCAGACACGATTCAAAGCTACTTCATAATCAGCTTTGGTGGCCACCCCTTCAATGAACTGGCAATTTAAGATATTTATGGAATGGGAAAAACTGAAAGGAGCATTCTGCTATAGATTTCTTCATGTTATTTGTATGAATACTTTTTATTTATAGACAAGTGGGAAAAAAAAAACCCAAACAAAATTCTACACAATCCAAACAACACCACGTTAACTTACAGGCCCACAACTAATACTTCAGATGTGAAATAAAAGCCAAGCTAAATACAATTCAAAACAATTGTTCAGGAGTTCAGTTAATTGTACTAGGTAAATAGCTGATATAGTCAAATATACACCTACACCATATGTACCACTGTAACTTTCTCCAGGACAGTATTGGTAACATCTTTGCTCACCAGTCCAAATGACTCACTGTGTATCACCTCTTGCCTCAATCCTTACATTATCATGGCCACAACATTTCTGGCAACATCTACCTTCTACAGAAAATAACTTCAGAAAATAATTTCAGCTTCTGTAGGAAAACTCAGTGTCAGTGATAGTCACACATTTCAGCACGCCTTTATTTGATTTGCCTCTACCAAAACACCAGGGAAAACAACGTACACACACACACCCTCTTTAATCCTGGCAAGTGAAGGAACTGCCACCCTTAAGAAACTCAACTCTATAAAGGATAAAAATTCTAAAGTGCTGGAGCACAGGCAGAGACAGCCAGGATTTATGTGATTTCCTGAGACTGGGCATTCTCCATGTGTATCCTTGAGTTATCCAAGGCATTTCAACTAACACTTGAGACTGGCAGAATTTTGAGCATCTTCACATTTTGCAGAATGCTAAATTACTTTAAAACTGGTTTGCTATGGATTGCTAACATAGTATCTTTTACTCTCCTAGCTGCAATGGAAAATGGAGATTTGAATGCAACAAATAATGCACTTTGCACTAGGTACAGAAATGCAGAAATACCGAGCTCAACTCAGCATTTTAACTCAGAAAGCTTCCTGATTTGCTGCTAAAATTCAAATGAATCACAGGCTTGCTTCTCTTATTTGCTTTCCATGTAGTTTCATATTAAGTAGGATTACATTTCTCACCAGAAGGACAAGAACACGCCTTGGAAAACAGAAGTGCGTAGGAGCAAATAATTGTATTTCTTTGCATTGCTTTAAACCTTGACATCATTGTGCTGCAAAGTACATGAAGTTTTAACACCAGACAGTAAGAATTTGCATGTCCTTGCAGATTAATGGAAAGAAAAAGAAAAAGATCTGCCACAGTACATTATTTGTTACCAGCATTCTCTACCATTAACAGTTCTTTATTTGTGTGTAGCTTTATTATATATCTATATGACTGAAGAGGTGAAGAATGCAGTTCAAACGTCAGAATTTTATCAATACTCAGGAAAAATGAGTGCAGTTTTGAACTCTTGCAAAAGGACTCTCTCTTTCTTTCTTAAGTCACAGTCTTCCTGTACCTCACTTCTTTTCCCAGGGGTAAACAGGACACAGGGGAATCTTTTGTCATGATGTTTATATAATGCTCAACACCATGGTTTCCTAGTGTACTACTGGAACACAATTATTCATCATGAATGTTCACACTGGAGGAGCGGGAAAGAAAGAAAGAAAGGGAGAAAAATTGTTGAAACTAAGACATTCCAAGAAGCTCACTCCTGGCATCCCCAAACAGCCAGTGGGTGAAGGAGGTTAAATGCAGCTGCACAATATATGTAGGTAGGAAGAATAAAAAAAGTAATAAACCAAGGAAAACAACTTTTAAGTTACACATTTCTTACACCCTGATCATGCAAGCACGTTTTTCTCTCAGAGTTCCTTGCAATTAGTGGAATGGTTTCAAAGAAACATTTCTTTTGGGCAAATATGTAACCTATTCAGAAAATGGCACTGCCAGTAGCTTGCAAAAATAAGTTACTAAGCACAAGTAAAGAAAGAAGCAAAAGCCTTGCCAGTTTGAAAATCCCCTCAGCTTATGTTGTATACATTCATCCATCACACAGCTTCCAGCTCTCTTAGCAGTAGATATTGTGTCTTATCTCTCACTTTCCCTTGCATCTTAATTTCATCCTTTTCATCTCATTTTTTCACTCTCAAACTGGCTGGATTTGAAAAAAAAAAAAAGTCCTGGTAATGCACAACTCGGCCATCAGTGGTTAAAAAGAGATTTTCCTAAGACTGCTGGCTCCTTTAGATCAGAAACCACCAAAAACCAACAAAAACCCCACAGCAAACCCCAAAAACTACATCTATGCTGGGTAAAGATGACTTTCCATAAAGCTGAAATACTCAAGAGTAACAATTTTGACATCTGACCAACAGTGGTTAGAACAGAGTTATAAACATACATTTCGTCAGGCCTTTCAGTCAATCACAACACTGCTAGAGAACACATTTTTACCTGAATTTTTACTCAGTGAGCATATAGGTTGTCCAAGTTCCTCCTCTCTCCTTCAAGACTACAAAGCGTAATTTTCTTTGAAGCACAGTTTTCTTTTTTCTCATGAAGACAGCCTTGAAAATGTGAATTTATGTAAACGAGCAGTAAGGGCTGGACAGGACATATTTCAGCCTCCTGGTCCCTAAGCCTCCTGCAAAATGCGTGAAGAGGGAGCTCACACAATCCTTTCTTCTCATACTGTAATGCAGAATACATCACAAACAGTGTGTTTTGAATCACAGCTCATATTAACTTCTCCTCAAATCTCTGCTTTTAGATCTTTAACTACAGGGAAAAGTAACTATTAAGCTGGATTAGCAGGAAGCCCTAGGAAAAATTTTCCAAGCCTAGAAACACTAATGACCACATTCAGATGAGAGCTTCGTGCAGCTTAGATGATTTTCAGCTGAGCTCTTCCTGCAATCACAAGTGGAATCTTTGAGACAATTTTCAAGAACTGTCTATAATTTCTTATGCAAATTATAGGTGTAATTACTCAGAGTTTTTTCCTACATGCTTCCAGACGCTGAGCTGTGATGTGCAGCACATTTAGGGACTGCACACACAGCTACAGCAGAAAGGTCTCTCCTATCCAGAAACACAAGCTAAGCAGCCTGCTGAAAAAAGGAAGATGGATTATGCAGCTGTGATGGAAGTTTGGGGCTGAGTCTCCATTGCACAGGAAAAACAGGATCAACATATTTATTAAAGAATAAAAAATATTTGCAACATTTTGCTCTTTCTTTTTTTAATATTACACATTAAAAAGGAGTGTATTTAGGGCCAGTGAAGCCAGTAGTCTAAGTAAAACAGTGGTTTTAGTACAAAATCTGTAATTGTTTGTGATAAGCAGCAGTAAGAGCATTCAGTTTGTGAGGAAATAAAGGAATTAGGATTCATTAGTATTACACTGTTTTCATTTTTAAAAAGACTCTCAAATCAATTTCATTGCCTTAAAGTAGGAGGTGGACAAGACACTATTTTGAATTTAATGATATCAAACTAAATTGAAATGTTAGAAATCTGCTCACTTGCCTATTAAACAACTGACTCACTCATGTACTGAAAAACAGATCACATCATACAAACTACAAAAGGACCTTTGTGTCTCAGACTTTCAGTCCCGTGGGGTTTTGGCCATCATGGTTTATTTGCCCTTCTTTGCCACGTCGTATCTGCAGCTATTTAAGTTTCTGTTTCTTTTCAATCCCTCCTCAAAACTCAATACAAACAGCTGTGATATATGGAGTTTATTTGGTATAAATGCAATGCATTACTGCAGTTTGGTAAACTGATGTAGGCGTCTAGGACATGACAGTATTTTTGCTGTTTTATACTAAAAAAACCTATCTCTTGTCAGAAATAAAGAACTTAAAGCAGCATATTTAAGCGGTAAATATTTTTCCATTTCGAATTAGTTTTAACTCCCATTTTCAAGAAAACTTCTAATTTTATTGTTTTACTGGAAAGGCAGAAACACAAGGGAAGTCAAGGACCAAATTGATCGGTAAATCAGTTTGGCTTGGACCTTCAAAGGACAATTTTGCCTTACAAAAACCAATTTTAAACACCTGTTTTTTTAGATGATAATGAGGTATTTATAGGAAAGAAGTTCTCAGTGCTTTCAGCTCTGTAGGTTCTGTGGCACTGCCCTGCTTCCAGAGGGAATCCGTGGGTCCTACAGACAAGACGGAGAGTCTCCCCTCTCAGCCCTGTGCTCAGAGCCCCGCGAGCTGTGAGAAAGTGAGAACGGGAAGCATGTTTGGGGACAGTAGCCCAAACAGCTGTAGTGACCTCTCGCAAGGTTAAGCACCCAAAACTGAGGAAATTCCAAAGGTCAGGTTGCTCTGGCAACCCTGGGGAAGGAAGGACTCAGTAACCAGTGCTGCACATGCACAAATCAGCACAAATCAGGTGCCCTGATTCTCACATGCTTTTAAAACACTGATCAAAAATGCACCTGGACACTTATGCAAGGTCTTAACTTGAAGGCTACAGCATGTGTACAAGGCCTAATAAATAGCTGGTTATACTAACAAATTGCTGTAATGGTTATTCGAGTGTGCACACTTGGAGAGGCCACATCTTAGGTGTTGTTAACAAAATTATAAGCAAGGCCAAAAAGAGCTGACATGAAAAATTACGAATTAAATAAATAGAAATGCATTGAAGTGCTATATTTTTAAATCTTTAAAATATTTTTAACTGTTATAAATAAGTTATTGTTGACATTTAAGGAATTTACTAATCTGCTTTTCTGAAGTCAGGTATCTGAGGATAAATGTCAGCACTTAAAAGAAATTTTAAGTGTTATAAACTAAACCCCAACAAATTATAAACCATAAATATTTGTGTTAAGCTTTTATATTTCCTCCTTTAACATCCTGGATGTTTAGAGGTCACACACAATTTTTTTATTCCCTTTCCCCCAGCCCCCCATCATTCTTGACACATAATTTTCTGGAACTGTTATGACAGGAAGTTATATATTTCTCTATCAAAGACCTGGCTTCAAGTAATTTTCTATGCAATTTCCTTATTCATACCTCTATTGCTATAAGATCTATGCATAAACACGCTATAGTTAATGGATTAAAAAAAGCCACTATATTATAACTGCACAAATGGTCACCTTAATGCACAGCAGTAACAAGATAAACAAGCACTCTAGATATATTATACCTTTTGTTCAGAAAAAATAGCCTAAATTATTGATTTAAAAAAATCAGAAAATAAAAAGGAAATACTCTAATCATAACTGAAGCACAGTCTTTTAACACAACCGTAATTTATTTAGAAAATACAAGAAAGCCACTGCAACTGTTGTTGTCCAATTACACTGATCTACACTGAAGGAAATTGCTTAGTATTTAAATTGTTCTGTTTCTCTCATCATTATTTTAACTACAGCTAATTCAGTGCTCTGAAGTGAAATTCTACAAAGATTCCTATTAAAATGATAAAAAGTTATACACCTTCATTATAGAAACCAAATTTTGAATTTGAAGGTATTGTGAACCTTGAATAGGATTTACATGAGAAAAATATAAAGCCATCTGGAAGTGTACAAATTGAAAAGAAAAAATAGAAGCTATTTTCTAGCCATTCCACACGGTCACAACTGTGCCCATCAGCTGCATGCCACCCAGCATCTACTTCAAATAAGACCCACCAGCACCTCCCCAACACACACCACAGAAAAATAGGATTAAGTGCTCTCTGTCTAGTCTGGACAATTTCAATCCCCCATGAAGCAGAACAGAGGTGTCCATCTTCTTCAGTTAAGTGCTCTGAGACTGAATGAATCCGGTGATGACATGTGGTTATTCAGGGGAAAAGGATGAGGTCACCAGGAAATATTTTGTTCTCCTTTCATTTATGTGGAAACTCAGTGAAAACTTTATTCCACAAAACCTAAAATCCATCCAAAGGAGTTCAAAGGGCTGTCAGTATTTTTTTTTTTGTCCACCCCTGCATTTAGATTCCAAGTTCCAATCACTTATTAGAGGTGATTTAGAAATCCCCACAAACAGGTCCTCTTTCAAATTCTGGCTGGTAGATCCCATGAGGAAAATATATTAAACTTGAACTAAAACCTTGCTCATCTCTTAAGCACCATTTCCTCTGGAGGCCCCTTCTTCAGCAAGGCTGTGGGAAGTGGTTGGGTTTCTAACACAGCAGCCACAGCCATGGACTGAACACCAACATTCTGTCATCTCAGGAGAAGGGAGCTCAAACATGAATACTCCTTGGACAACTTCTTGTCAAACTTTTTAATTGTATTTAGTTTTTAATCTTTCTGTGCTAATACTGAAAGTCCAGTACAGACCCATGTGATAATACATTTAACTTTCTCATTATTTTCCAGTAAGCAATAATTGCAGGAGCTCTAGTTAAAAGGAAACTCAGTAATTACACTGATAACTTGGTGAATTTGAAGAGGCTCTGGAGCTACAGCAGACTATCTTGTGATAGGAGTTTTTAGACCTTGCAATTAATGGCCAGTAATCACAATGGGAAATAATGGATTTACAAATTGATGACGGAGAGAAGCAGTTCAATATAAAATAATTGTAAAATAAAAACTCTATTAATTTATTAGGATATATTGCAAGTAAAAGTAACCAAAATCTACAGTCCTATAAAGAAACACATTTTAATAAACGGGTACAAGCTGAATAAAAGGAGAAGTAATGACTTGGTTAAAGTTCAGAGGGAAGTAAAGCCAAAGTCATGCACCTTAAATGAAGAATGAGTAGATGGATCTGATATATGGTGCTTTCTTTAGAGGAAGCCTCTGTTTGGAGTGCAAGTCACTCCAGCTAATGGCTAAGAGATGTTCATTGACAATCACATTAGCCCTTTTAGCTATTTTAGTCAAATAAGGCTAATCATTTAGCGTGCCTAATTTATATAGCTATGAGGGCGGGTTATCAGTACAGATGTACTGAAGCATAAAAGACTTGGGAACACTGACCTATCTGTCAAATTTGATCAGGCCCAGTGAAATTCAATTTGTTAATCTTGCCTCACAATCCTCCCCTCATGCAGTCTAAGCACTAATACATGTTGTGTTGCACTGAAAATGAGCACAGGCTACAGTGAGACTCCTTGGCTGGATTAATCAGAATCATGCATGGCAGATGTTACCTCTTGGAGCAAGGGAGACGACTTTTAGAATTGGAAGGCTAAAAGTGCAAATCTGTAAATGTTTGTAGTGTACATTTGCATATACCCAGTTCTCATCCTAAAGGACAAGACCACAATCTAATATTTTAATAAAAATAAAGTGAATAAAAGAAATGAGGACTGTTTTCTCATTAACCAGAGAGGATGCTGGTTTTGCATGTGCATATATACATATATACTCAAACTTCAACAGTTCAGCAATGTCAGATATACACCTCTGGATTTCTCAGTTCTCTAAAACAGGATTAATACTAATTTTGTGCCTAAAGATGAAGTTTCTGAAACTGAGACAAGCATGTGGCTCTCCTGGTACTCACTCAGGCCTCACTCCAAAAGAAAACCTCTTTTTTTGTCAGCTACCTAAGTTTACATCAGTCTTGAAGTTTAACCTTGGTCTTTGAATCCTGGAGATGTCCACAGAATCTGGATACAGTGAACTGAAATAGCACAAGCTCTTAGCAGTTGATTTTTGCTGTTTCCAGCTGACTCTAAGGGCAGCTACATTTGTACAGATGATTTTTCACATATTTGAAGAAAACTCAGTCCTGGGTTGTTTCAGTAAAGCCTTAGAGTCATCCTTTCAAAGGGATTTTCTACTTTATTTTTTCTCTCACCATACAGGACAAGAGAACATTCCTGTTTTCCAGCCCCTGCCCAAATTGCATACAGAAGCTTACTGGATTGAATTAGGGAGAATCAAACTTGAATAATCATTCTGTTCCTCAGTTTCAGACAAATTGGGATAATAACTGTATCCAAGTATAGACTGCAGCAGATGTACTTGGTCCTTCAATCATACCAGAATATTCAAGAAATAGTTCTGGAACACACAGAACATTGGCTAGAGAAGAATGACAACAGACTTAATCTGTCTTAAAAAGTTTTATCTATTCCTAACAAAGAAAAATAACGAAGAAATAAGGTAAACAACCTTCCCAAACAATTGAGTTTTCACTAAGTAAAGGAATAAATCAGTGTGTTTCTTTATTAGTACAGGTAGATATAACTCTGAAATCGTATGGGAAGCATTCATTTAACATCGATGAGGCTTGACAGATGCACTGTCTGGGAAATACTTTGTTTCTTCTCTCATTAGGTATCTTTATATAAGCCTGTGTTCAATGTTGTACTGCCCATCAGTGGACGTGAGACTGAAAATATAAGTAATGCAAAGTCACAAAGTCAACTTTCTTGAAGAGGTTGCCAATCTGCTTGTGACCTACCCATGCATTGTGGAAATTATCTCCACATGCCACTGGCATGCCTGAATTTTTTTAGTTTAGAGCTTGGTCACCACCACCACCATCACCACCACCGAACAGCTGTGATCAGCTGATTTCCACTGAATAGTTTTTCCAGTATTTGTTTTGCTTCTCTGCATCACTGTTCTCCACCACCAAGACAGCTAAGTGATGGGGGCAAATGTGATGTAATTTGAAAGCCTGGAAAATTTTAATTGTATTTCTTGTTTATCAAGATTAAACCCTGAAATGGCATGGCACAAGCAATCTGAAAAAGGAGCAGGGAAAAGAATATTAAAAGCAAACAAAGAAAATGAAAGCCATCTTCTGGCCTCAATTATTTTTCTAGCGTGAAACTTAGAAAAAAAAAGTGATTTTCTTAGGCAGTCATATATTGCCATTTAATCAGTTATGCCACATTATGAGGCTATCATTCCATACCATGGAAAAAAACACCCAACAATAAACACCTACCGTCTTACCCACCATTAGTCTCACAACTGATAGGTCCTGGAAAAAAAAAAAAGGGTCTATTCTGAAAATCACTTTAAATAGAGTGACTCTCTTAATTCTCTTGATTTTTCTGAGGAGTGGAACCATCAGTGCATCCATAATATCATCGATGCGTGCAGAGCTGTGTATGAATCACCACAGAAGAGAGACACTGAGTTCCATTTGTGTGCAGGTGACTTCTGAGCACAGGTTCCAGAGCATCCCAAGGCTTGCAGAGGCTAAAGAAGTATTATAGTTCCCTAGTTTATGAAGTACAGTTTGGGATTTGCTCTTCTTATTCTCTCCTTATACATCTGAAGGAAGTTCAATGCTTCCCTGTTTATGTGTTTTGTAAGGTGTGAAAAAAAAAATCCCGATTGACGTCCGTTGATGAAAATCTTGTTAGAATAAGGTTCTGCATTCAGAACAAGGAAACATACATGTGATTTTTCCTATTTGCCTAGAATTTGTTCCATCAGTGTGAAAAGTTATTTCAGTTATATCTATCCCATATTCATGTTTACAATTCTGTATATCTCAGCAGCCTATTAAAGCTTGTACATTTAGAATTAAGTGAAGTCTCATATGAGGAGGCAAAAAACAAACAAGCCAAGGCCTAGTGATTATTTAAATAAAAAATCCTGGATAATGACTTCCAGCCTGATCACGGCTAGTCTAATGGTGACATTTAAAGCCCCATATTAGTCTCTGGACAGAAAGATTTCTTAGAAGAGTAAGAAGAAGCTCAAGGAGCAGCACAACTGCAGCAACAAGAGGCTGATGTCATCATCTTCATCACCAGGGAAGAAGGCTCAGCTTGGGTGTCACTATTTGGATTTATAAAGCTTTAGTGAATTCTTTCCCATTGTGCACAAGTGAGATCATGGCCCTACCCTGACACTCCTTTTAGGAGCTCCTACTGAGAGGTGTGTGAGCACAAACCCCAAGGCTACCAAGGCCTAACCACAGAAATTAACTTCTCTTCTGGGATGCTGTAATGGTGAGAGAGAATCTTTTAATTGCCTTGCCATGAGAGTACCAAAAGACAGCAAGTTCTTCTTGTGTCATATGCCTTTCTAATGGACAGCTGTGTGAAAAACAATTCACAGCTCCACTTCTAGATAGAAAATTCAACAAAAAGATAGGTCATGAAGGTAATCAATAGGCAAGCTGTTTGAAATAAATTTGTCATAAATAAAGAAAATTATGTATATTTTTACATATCTATATGTGCGTGTGTAAAATACAACTGCACAGTATCCAGCTAACCAGAAGGCTTGGCGAAATTTTTTTTAAAGACACATTGAAATAAAAAACTAACATATGACATATGGCACGTTACCACATGGTTGAGGATGTGTTTAAGTTACCATATAGCATTAAAGCACAGTAATTCTCTCTTACTTCAATATTCACATGTCTGAGGGGAAATTATGTGGTTTCTTCCTTTATTTTACTTTCAGTTTTCCACATAGCTATTGAATCAGTGTTAGCAGTGACATCTGCATGCCAGAGAACTTGATAAATTGAGAATAATTATTAAAAAGTAAACCAGACATAGTTATATCTCAAAATAGTATGGTATAAAATAAAGCATTATTGTACCTGCAATGATGTCATCCATCTGCTCCAAAGCTGCTTCTAGCATGTGACTGGCATCAGAGGCCATCATTTGGGATTTCTTCAGATCTTTCTTCTCCCTACTGAAGAGATAGAATAAACCATGTGTATTACACTAAATAACCTAATGGCAAAATATATTTTACTGTCACATTATACATTAGGCCACACAAACAAAAGTCCACACTACCAAAAATACAGTCTAGTAGTAAGAAAATTAACAAAACTGTTCCTGTTCTTGATAGATGCCTTGGGAGTTCTGATTCATTTTTTGAAGAGATTTTACTACAATGGTGAAATGCAAGGGAAAAAAACCCAAAGAATTTCAAATACTGGAAGCCCGAGATTCCCCTGCTCCTCATCCTTAGCCATGGTTTCCTAGATTCAAAGTTCAGCGTATTTCAGCCTTTTCCTCTGTGGGGAAACAAAAAGAGGATTGACTGAGGTTCAATGAAGGAATGCAGACATGGGGCAAGACATGTCTAACCTACATGCAGAAATCTGTAGGAGCTCTGGTTTTTGATTGTTCCCTTAAGAGTGAAGGTAATTCTGAAATAGTTTTTACTCCTCCTTTCTATATCCCCATTCAGTCTTTCCACCACATCCTTCATGACATTGAAAATACAATTCTTTCTGTTCAAATAACCAAAATGCCCCAGGTACGAGTTCTCTGAAGTTACTGCTGCTACTTTAAAATAGGATTAAATACATTCATGCTGCCATTTGACATTAGGGATGACAACAACAACAAAAAAGAAGTCTTCCAAAATGAATCTGTGCTTGTGAGTTGGTGTTGCTGGACTCTAAGTCAAGTATCAGCCGCTGTTGCCAACAGATGACATTTCAAAGGGGAGAAGAATTTATGCAGTCCATTTCACTGCCAGTGAAAAAATCCCCGCTGGAATAAGGCCCTTTTGCACATCCCTTCATCGCTGAAGCATGAGACCAGTGCCCACACAGCGAGGAAACAGGGATCGTCCTTGTGCATGTGATTCACAGCGCTCTAACACACAACTCAAAGCACTCACAAAGCCCACAAAGGGACACAGTATTTTGATTTCTTTTCCATGAAGGCTGCAATTCAGTCTTTTGCCATTCAGTCTTCTTATACAGCAAGTTTTAAGAGCTGTGATTAAAAATGGTTCAATTTTAACCGCTTTCTAAGCAGCACAAAAGACACCTGTCTGACAATGGACAGAGATACCCTTCAAATAACTCAAATTGTAGATAAGGGTAAAGGCAATGGGCCTATGTTTGTAGGGCCTATTATTCCAGTGCTGCTGAAATGCCACTAATATGTGTTTATAACAGGATTACATGTGCTAAGAATTCAAGTAGTTTGAATTTAAATAAATATTACAAGGAAAATTTGTACCATCAAATCAAAGTTATTTTCTTCTCTTGAAATAAGAATGCTGAGACACAGGCTTTTTTACGTGGTGCTGGTGAAACATACACAAAGAAAGATCATTTATAAATAACCCCTGTGTTATCAGCATCCTATGTTCATACCAGTTAATGTATATAACCCCACTATCTAGAGAGACAGATGCAGGAATGAGTCAGAAATTGCAAGGTTCTAATTTGAACTCTGCCATTTATAGCTTGTCACAGTGGGTAAGCCACGATTTAACTCCAGATCACATTGATCTGAAGAGCAATGTGAGAATGCCTTATCTTTAATGTCACCCAAGGCTGAGATTAATGTAAATGAATGGGTCATTTTGGTTCCTCCATTTTTGTCAAAATAATCTTTTAAGTATGAACAGTGCTAAATTTAACCAAAGTACATGCCACCCAAATATTTCATTCAGTGGTACTGGAAATAACATAAATTGTGCTCGGAATAATCTGGAAAGTCTTTAAGTCAGCTGATATAAGCTTAAAATTTCAGAGTGCTTTCTTTCACATGTGAACTTTATGGACACTCCCTCTGATCCTGTCGCTTCCATTTGTTGGCTTTTCCATCATCTGTTGCCACCAAAGACTTCTCAGCTGCAATGATCCTACTTCCTTGCAGTATTTCCTCTAGTTCAAAGCAGCCATACCACGGGTGATAATCACCTCAGTGACAGGAAATCCACCTACAGCAAAGAGCTGCCAGAGAGGCACCGAGGCTTCCTCGTGGCTGTGGCCACCAGCCGCTCCCCCAGAAATGCATGACCACCAGCTGCGCTGGGAAATCAGGACAGCAGATTTCTGGCTCAGCATTAGAAGAGAGAAAAAGAGTGAAAAACGCTAAATATAGCATAGAGTTTCTATTTCTAGGTTGCACTTCACGCTCTTGTTTGTGATGAAAGCTACTGCTCCGTGGGCTGGAGCAGTACACGGCTGCTCAAACAAGAAATGCAGGACTGCATTTCTTCTGAACATCTGATATAGCATTTCATCATCTGCAGTGACAAACGTACAGAAAATGCTGATACACTGCATTACAAACTTGAAAATTCACTTACAGAAAAACTTCCCATCAAAGCCTTGGCAAAACCCGGAAAGTTTTGCTGAAAAACTCCACCAGAAGAAAGTCTCCTATCTCCTCCTGGCCTGCAGAGCCAGCCTGTTTTCTCACCTGGGCTCACAGTGTATTTGCTGCCTAACTGCATTAAGCTATAGCAAAACCTGCTGATCAAACAACGATTTATTAATAAAAGCAATGTTCTTTGCTCCAGAGAGATAATGTAATATTACTTGCTTGACATCTTTTTCTAGACAGACCTGTTGCTTGTGCTCCAGGCAAGTCTTACTTTCCCAGACACTCCCTTCTTACAATTTGGCTGTTCTGAGCAGTATTATGAAAAGAGCTTTTTAGATATCCTGGGCTTTCAGCTACCATTTCTGATTGAATTCTACAGAAATATCTTCAACTATGGATTCTTTAAAAAAAATTAATAACAAGACACTTATATCAATCCCTCAAATGGGATCCATCTATTTGCTGGTATTTTAATTACAATTCCTTTTATAGTTTTCATTCCTGAATGATCTCAACAGATGCAGAGCACCATGACTTATTTACTTATTTTTAAAATACATATATTTTAAAAAACCCAAGTTTTTTCAACTTTGGTAAGGACTGAACAAAAGCTACTTCTAACATTACAGTACAAGCTTTAATATTAGCAAATTCTAACCTTCAGGACTTAGTGAATTAATTCATATGCCAGCAAAATACAAGAACTAGGCTACTCACCTTTTCAGGTCTCTAGGAGGACAAGAATTTACTTTTTTTGCCTGATCAGTAAAAATTCCTCACTATTAATAGCCAAAGTTTTACTGTTAAGCAGACACAAGTCTAAATTATTATCATCCCTTCTAAGCAACACGCTCATACTAATTTAGAGTCCAGCCCACAGAGATATTGCAACCCTGTTTGTTATAATTGCCTAAGTAATGAAATATTCCAGGAAGTACAGACAGAGCAAACTGGTCTGAATCCCTGAAATTTATTTCGCTAAGCTAGTTTTACACTGTAAGTCCTAATGTGAGATTTGCATTTCAAATAAAATAAAAAAATCTCTGGTAGAACTATTGTGCTCAGAGCCAGTATCCCTTGCAAATTTCTTAACCTACATTCTGTATGCAAACCTACGACTTACTGAGTCCAAAAGAAACATCATATTTAACAGACACATTCACTATGAGCAAGATGTTCTTCAGAATTATGAAAAGCCTTAATTAAATTTGTATCTTTCATGGCTGGCTTGAACCAGCAGCTACCCAGAGATAAGAATATGAACAATATGAATTTAGCCAGATGTTTTCCCAAGGCTGCTCATAATAATAAGGTTACCAACTTTATCAATTAAGAGGGGTGTGGTTTTTGACAGAAACTCCAGAAATCCTGATCTTGTGTGTGGCCTACAAATTCCTCTTACATTTAGCAGACACACGTAATAATTAACTACCATGACCTTTTTTTCCTGGGGTGAATAAATACATGTTTGTAAACTGTTTAAATATTCAGATTCAAGTATTACCTTGCTTTGTACATAATGGCATAATGAAATATCAAGTGCCTTGGATAAGCCTCAGAAGTCCTCCAAGCTTTCCTTCAGCTGCAAGATGACTCCTGCCCTGGAACGCAGGAATGTGCCCAACTTCCACCCTTCTCTCTTTCCCACCTGTCTTTTTCCCCAGCCACACTCTGCGTAGCACCCAGACACCCCACAGGAGCACAGCCACTGATCCATCCCCCCAACTCATGGCACCACCAGCTACAAAAGTTATAAATACACATGCAGATCCTGGCCTTTCGGAGCCTGCCATGACTCTCTGATTAGGATAATCCTTAGTCCTAACTAACAATCCAGGGAGTAATTTCTGATGATCACTAGAATGACTGCCTAAGGAATGCTACTTATGTGGGATCCTCCAGGGCTGTCCAGCCAGAAACCCTATTTATCTGACAGCTGAGAGAGTTGGGGTTGCTCAGCCTGAAGGAGAGAAGGCTTCCAGCAGCTTCCCAGTGCCTAAAATGGTTACGAGAGAGCTGGAGAGGGACTTTTCACAAGGGCAGTACTGACAGAAAAAGGGATAATGGTCTTAAGATGAAGGAGAGTAGGTTTAGATTCAATATCAGGAAGAAATTTTTCCCTGTGAGGGTGCTGAGGCCCTGGCACAGGTTGCCCAGAGAAGCTGTGGCTGCCCCATCCCTGGAAGTGTCCAAGGCCAGGTTGGATGGGGCTCTGAGTGACCTGGTCTATTGGAAGGTGTCCCTGCCCATGGCAGGAGGGGTAGAACCAGATTACTTTTGTGGTCCTTTTCAACCCAAACCACTCTATGGTTCTAGCTTAAGTTTCATTTATTTCCTAATACAGACACTACTTGCTCTATTTCCCCTTCACATGCTTCATTGGAATAGGCAGAAAGGCAAAAACCCTCTTCTTCATTGATTACCTGTTATGTAATAAGTAAAATCCAGACTATCAGAGGGCTTTAGGATTAGCTAGAATAGGAATTAAAAAATATTTATTTTCAACTAGAAAGTGTAAAGTGTCCACACTAAGGCAGAATGGGCAGCTCTAAAGAGAAATATAGATTAGCCAAAGCTGAACAAAGACCTGATAGTGAATTAGTTCGGGTAGATGGCAGAACTGCTAAATTCTCTATTCCACATATTTCTGGGGGTCCTTATATGAGGGGATATCCTTCAGTGAAGCACAGCATTAGTACAACATGAGGAAAACAAGCTGGCTAAATCAGCTAAAGCAGCCTTTGCAGGCAGCTGGGTGTTACCCTGGCACTGTAAAACCACCATGTCTCTGTGCTACTGATAAAAGTCAGAGCGACAAGCAACAAGAACTATGATGCTTTTAAACATAATATGCTAAAAAATTTGATTTAAAATATTAAGGGAACTGAACATAGTCTAATTTACTGCATTATGAAGTGGCAAAGTCAAAGCCAAACATCTCTTTTCAAAAATAAAGCTGCTGAGTTTGCTAATACAAGTCTGAATTTCAATTCTGGGGGAACAGAGGGTGAAGGAAAAAAGAAAGCCCCCTTTAAAAAATGTTAAATCTGACTGATACTTGATGCTTTTGAACACAAATCACCTCATAGCAACTCCTCCATGGGCCTAATGGATATTGAGTTACAGTTCCTACTGGTACCATAACCAAATTTCCTGACTCATGTTTGCACAAAGTCTCATCCTTACTTATAAAAGCTGACGCTGACAGAATGGCATGTGCAAAGTGAGCTCTCTTCAGATCCTCTCTGTAACACTTCCAGCAACTGCAGGAAGCCCTTCATTCCTCAATGTTGCTTTAAACTTTGTTCATAAAAGCTTAAAAAAGCCCTTCATAATTTAATTTTATATTGTTATCAGATATATGAAGTTTTCTGTTATACACAGTATAAAGGAAAAATGTTGTAGATTCTGACTTTGAAAATGTTAAAACCAAAATTGCATTAATTGTTACTGCATTAATTTCAAGAATTCTAATTATTTTAGTTCACTTGTCTGTCATCTAACTAGTTCCAGCTGCTAACTAGTTAAAAATTTTTAAAAAGGCAACAGAAGGAATAAACAGTTTGGATTTAAACTTCAGCTGAACAAAACATTACCTGGTAAAATACACGAGAGGAAAGTTTCTGAGCCAAAATATGAACACTTCTGCTCTTAAAATAAACATATACAAAAGTCAGATTTGGTATTGCAGTTCATATTTAGTTCAGAGAGTTTTACAACTAAGAAAAGTTAGATCCTCAAAATTTTAACATTTAAAATAAACTGTGCTTTTTATTTGCCTTCCAATCTCAGTTACTTACCGGCCTCAAGGTCACAGCTCCAAATTTTCTTCCATGAAGGTCAACATTTCAAAGACATCTTTGAAGTTACCTAACTCCAGCTCCACTGCCTGGGAAACTGCTCACACCACACCCTCCCCCAACCCCCACCTCATGAAAGTAAATTCATGCTCTGGTAAATTGAAAGGTGAAGAGTTATAATAAAAGTAAACACAGAATTCATGCGCAAATTAACTTTGCCCTAGAGTAAAGTAGAGGACAAACCCTTGACAGAAGTTGAGAGAGATTATGTAGATATGATAAGCAAAATTTTCAAAGCTAGCCTCTGTAAAACTAAAAATTTTGACAAACTATACTGCTGGAGAAAACCACTCTTTAAGCCTTGACAATTAGGAATAACATTTCTCCTCCCCTTCTAGGAAAGGCTGAGACAATTGGGTTTGTTCAGCCTGGAGAAGAGAAGGCTTCAGGGAGATCTTCTAGCAGCCTTCCACAAGGGAGCCCACAAGAGAGATGGAGAGGGACTTTTTACAAGGGCTTGGAGTGACAGGACAAGGGGCAACAGCTTCAAACAGAAAGAGAGTAGGTTTAGATTGGATATACAAAAGAAATTCTTCCTGTGAGAGTGTTGAGGTCCTGGCACAGGTTTCCCAGAGAAGATGGGGATGTCCCAACCCTGGAAATGTTCAAGGTGAATCTGGATGGGGCTCTGAGAGACCTGATCTAGTGGAATGTGTCCCTGGCCCTGGCAGAGGGGATGGAACTGGACAATCTTTATAGTCCCAACCCAAACCATTCCAGGAGTCTGTGATTCTTTGCCATTAAACTGATACAGAACCAACCCAGCAGAAGGAGCACTCCCAGTAACTTATTCTATTAATCTATTTTCATGTGTACTAATCCCTCCAGGGATACAAAAGTGTACATAAGCACTGTGAAACAGACATTTTGCATTAACTTCTGCAGGTACCATTTTGAATATGAATGTGAAAGTGCAAGACACTCCACCGAAGGAGGTCAGTGCTATCACAGGGCCAGAAGGTATTATTTCTCAAAGAAATGCAAGGAAGTCCAATTTTCAAATCTTCTCCACTTCTTCAGTTCCTTAATATACACAGAGGATCATTGTAAAGATCAGCTGCTTTGCCAACAAAGAGCAAACACTCCTCAGGCAACTGGCAGAGTTTGCAGAGCCCATGCAGCCCTTGGGATGCCACGGGAAATGTTCAAGGTGCAGGGTATTTCTGATTGATAGAAAAGGTATTCAAGGTGCAAGGTATTTCTGATTGATAGAAAAATGCTGCACAGGTAAAGGTGTGAACGCTTCCATGCAGGGTAAAAGCCACAAATCTTTACAGAAACAACTCACTTGAGAGGTTTAGAAGAGTGGAGAGGATTAAATGCTCCTTAACATGGGCAGACACTGGAATAGGCGAGGATCAGTGAAGGAATTGGCACCAGTGGATGCTGAGGTACCCAAGATGTGTTTTTCTGCAGCAGAACCTCAGAACAAAGGGCAGCGTTGAAGACATAGAAATTGATTTTCTGTAATCAAGAGAGGCAATTCTCATCCATATTTCTAGGGTAAAAACCCCTGAGGTCAGAGTTAGACTGCACAGAGAAACAGTTCAACATAGACACAATGAAGAAAAATACTTCTCAAGAATATTTCTTATTACAAAACTATCTACTCATTTTGTTTTTCCAGCGATGGCGACGACCTAGAACTGGGGGTCATAGCCGATGCTGGGGAAAGCCGGTTGGAGGGGACACAAAGAGTAGTGGGGGTCGCAAAGGGAGCCTTCTGGAAAGCCCTAGCGAGGGAGCCTGTGGAAGAGGCACAGATGGCCTGGTACGGGGGTCATGTAGGTTTACTCCGTGCTGGTAAGCCCAAAAGGCGCCCCCGAAGATTTTCCGGAGTCCAGGGGGGCTCTGGGGGTGGTTCCCTAGCCCCAGGGGAGGGCAGGGAACCTTGTGTTGAGGCAAGAGGTGTCTGGCTCAGGGCCGAAGCCAAAGGTCAGCGCTGTGGCCTAAACCAGGGGCTGCAGTGATCCTAAAAGCTGGTTGGAGAATGTTAGATTGCCCTGGGTCGGTTACGCTGACAGGCTTCCCCAAAACCTTTATTTGGGATTCATTTTTGAATCTGCAATATGGACCCACTTATCCTGCTTATTATTTAGGTGCTTATTCTATCTTAGTACAGTGTTAAAATCTAGTAAATCAATTTTGTTATAATGACTGCACTTTGCTTTTACCAACCCTGTTTGTTACTTTAAGTATTAGGTTAATTCAGTTTATGGAAGAGCAAAAGGTATAGAAAAAAAATTGCTGTATAACTGGAAGCCAAGAAGAAAGATGTGAGCTACAAAGTGTATACAGACATCGTCCGAGGTCTCATGCCAGCTGCAGAGTCAAGATAGCCAACAGACTGAAGTCACATCGTCCATCAGCAAGTGCAATCATCAACTCAAAATAAGACTGTTCACAATAGGACTGTATTCAATTTAAAGCATAATCATCTTTCCAGTTGTGTTTATTCCATGCTGCCAAACTGTGTAACTATTATTTCAATTTTTAATGGTTAATTGTCATATGCAATTTTGTATTTGTTTTGTACTTTTATTTGCATCCTTTTCTTTCTCCTTTCTTTTGAACAGAGAAAGGGTGAGGTGTGGTGATGTATTTTCCTTTGAATGGTTTGTTCTGTTTCCCCCTTCCGAAATGCATGGTGTATTCCTAAGATGTAACCTGGCCTTTGGTCCGTCCCCTGTGAGCTTTTCATTGGTTCAAGCCTTGGCCAGCGGGCCCTTCAAAACCCTGATAAGGGAATGCTGAGAGGACGAGGCTGTCTTTCCGCTTGGATCTTTTCCCTCCCCCTTCCCCTTCCCTCTCCCTTTCCCCTTCCCCCCGCCCTTGCCAGCTCTGGACCTGAAATAAACCTGACTTCACCATCAAGGAGATACTGTGTTTCTCTTACGGCTTGCTGCTGCCTGCTAAGGTGTAGCCCAGAGACACTGCATAAACCCCGGTAAGCTGCTTGCAGCCCCCCTTCCTTCCAAGGACCCACTGGGGAATGTTGCCCCCTGACCACAGCAACATACTCATGGGTTACTCTGATTATAAAGCTCTGTCCTGAATTTGCCTCAACTTTACAAATGTGGTATGAAGGCTCTTGTGAAGTCTAAACTCATCTTTAGACATAAAGGCTTAAAAATGTATACTAAAAAGTCAACTTTTTGACTTCGCAAGATTTATTTTCATATTAGTATTTTTTCCCCTTTGAAACATTCTGTGCAGCAATTTATAAATAGCGGGAAACATCACTATGCTGGTTTAATATTATCCAACCTGCATCTGTGGATACAAATATGCTGAATTCACGCTAACAGGAACTGGCAGTATCAAGTACTTCTGAATAAATTGAAGCTTCAGAGGCTATTTTGAGGAAAGTGTCTGTGGGAAACAGAAAAGAAAAACACACTTCTGCTAGAAAGAGCAAATTCAACAAAATCGAATCCGCTTGGATTAAAAGCACTAAACTAGGAGCAGCAAATGGATCCCTATGAGAAGCACCATATCCCACATTACTCAGCATATCAACGAAAATATAAATTTTAACAGCTGTGTCAGTTTAATGCCTGTGCTTATAAACAGAACATTATTGTACAGATTGCTTCCGGAAGATTATTGAAAATATCTTTGGAAAAAAGCCATCTTCAAGTTTTTCCTCTTTCTCTGCCTAAAGAATAGGTATAACTTGTCCCCAAATAGGTTATTTCACATGGTGTGCAAGAGACCAACCCACACACAGAGCAGAGTTGCACCAGTTCCTGAGTTGACTTTGTTACTTTCTTCCTTATCTTGGGAATTCTGCCAAAAGTCCCTGTGGCCTTTAAATTCTGCATTCTTTGTGCCCACTATCTGTGGTACCTCCTTCTCATCCAGCTTTGTTAACCTCCCCCTAGGTCTCAGATCACTGATCATGTAAAGCCCTAAACTTTAACAAGACAAGTCTACTGACAAGTAATTAATCATTCCAACACCTGCGCATCACAACCAAGAGGCAAAAATTCTTCATGATAAGTTAAACCTTCATTTAAAATGACATATTTTGTTGGTTTTGCTCCTCCATTCTTCAGAATGTGGGACATCTTACTCCCTGCAGAACTGGCCAGCACTAAGAAAGTGTCTGTATCAAGCACTGTGCCACAGCTGAATTTTAAATCACAGCCTCCTATCAAAATTGCTTTCCATACTTCATGGAGTAACACAATTTTCTAATTTTGAAATTAAAAAAAGTATTATACAGGGAGGTAATGCTGCAAGACAGAACAGGAACTGGACATCCAAGAGCAGCATTCAATACTTTTAAGCTTCACAGAGCTGAGAGAAACTTATCCCCCAGCTGAAGAAACATTATTACAGGTGGCAAGAAGAACACGACACCCTTTATCCTTATTTTTCCAAAGAATCCTAGAAGAGGAGTGAGTACCAAGATGCCTAGAGACAGATTAGGCGTGCACTGAAACCAGAAGCTGGCTTTAGAGGGAACACAGAGCAGCCCACAAAGAACGTGTGACAAGACATACAGGCCTCCTCAATGACCTGTTTGACAGAGGAGCTGTATTTGCTCACAGAAACACATATTTGCCTAGGGAAGGCTCTTGAGGGATTCACCTCCCTGAAAACCCACTCGAGTGCTCAGTTCTTGTATTTCACACTCATCTGTGTGCACTGTTACTGTTTCGACTCTATCACCACAAGTGAAACAAGATAGTTAGGTAATAATAAGATAATTTAAAAAAATAATTGTATATCCAGTTTTGAGTATCTGGGCAAAACTTTTTATAGGCTTTAAAAGAGTTCTGAAGTGCTCACTGTGCTGCTTCCATGAAGTGGATGCTCCAATGGCACAGGATACAAAAGATATTCTGAATTTCTCCCGTAATATACTGCACCTTTTAGTATCAGCTATGAGAGGTGTTCTCAAGCTCTTGCCATCCACAAAGCGCATCCTGCCGTGCCTGCCAACCATTTCAACATATTTATTCAAAGTGCTACACAAATGTAAAATGAATAAGTTTCCATGTCAAATCATCTTATCAAGGATAAGTCAAATCAATGTAAATTTCTCCTTCTAAATTATACATGATATAAGGGACTAAGATAAGAAAAAGCAAAGCCCCAGTTCCACGCATCAGGATGCCTAATTGAATTTGCAAAACTCTGAAAGTATGTGGCATTTCCAGATAGAGACTAATTGCTCAGTAAAACCTATGAGCCTCCACTTATGAGTCTCTAAAGTTACCATATTCCAATTCATTTTGGCTCACGGATTTGCCAGGACACCTGATTCAGAAAGCTTTTGGAAGTTTTGCAAGTCAACTGAATGCAAGAACTGAACCTAGAAACACCCCTATTCACAACTCAGTACTTTTCTGGGTTTTCTATACATATTTACAGATGAAGTTCAGGATGATGTCAGCACAATTCATCACTGGGGTATGTTTAAAGGATACTTTTTGTTCTCTGAATTCTCATTACTTTTAGGGCATGAAAAAAACACAAGTTAAACCATTATAATGAACACACACAGGATTTCCATAGATTTCTTTCCAGATAAGTATGTTAACTACTTGAACATGAACAATGACACAAAAGGATTTGCTAACAAAATAAAACTGTAGCTAAAATTCTACTATGTTACTTTCAGGCCCAAGAAGAACTCTTTCATATGGTTGAAACAAACAGAAAAATTGCAAATGCTAGAGCATAACTGTAGCCAAAACAATATATTGTTATAAATTTAGTCAAATTTTACTGCCTCTGAAATAAAGAGACACCTCCATACTGACGTAGCAGAAAAATGGAAAAGAATCCTTACATTACTTGAAAGGGCTCTGAATGTCATCATAGCAAGGCCAGAAGTCATAAAATGCACTGTCAAAACCAGGAATGACACCTGGGGCCATGCTGATTCCCAGGCTCTTACACATCCTGCCTTGCTCCAGAGTATTTCATGTTAATACTCAGAGCAGCTTTTTCAAACTATTTGAAAGTCCTACTACTCATATTTATTCTGTGAGTACACCTATGGAGTTTCCTGAGGTAATAACTTAATCAAGTATTTTACTGCTTGATAACAATGCCTTTATTGGACCTGTCTATTAAACTAGCCACAAAATGAAATTATTTCAGGCTAATGACTTGCAAAGTCCTTTAATCCCTAACAGCTATCAGCTAATTTGCCTGCACAAAAAGTTTCTAAGAAGTTTCTTGCATTTGGGGCCATTTGCATCAAAATCAAAAAATATATAGACAAAAGACTAAAGTATCAAAATGACCACCTGTTGGATAACATTATCTTTTACTTCTATTTTGGGAGAGAAAAGGGAATCAGACTTCACTATCAGTTTCTTCAGTTTATTTAATTTTGCCAAAAATGGACCAAACTCTGCTTCCATATCAGTAATTGTGGCATCCTTGTATTCGTCTATTAAATTTGAAAGGAAAATTTGATTTGCTGTTATATAAGAAAGATTTAGTCCCCTTTGTTTCAGTTGCTTTCAAACCTCCAAGTGGAAATATTCAAGGCAGATTCATTAATTCCTTAATAATATAGATCCTGTCCGCTCCTACCTGAAAAGAAGAATATGGTCATATTGGCAAAGACTAAAATACAGTTCTGTCATGAAGAAATTTTTTTCCTCTGTTAGTGTTTATGGATAAGGAGTAGGTTTGCTTCATTAGTGTTTATGGATAAGGGGTAGTTTTGCTTCATGACTGTGCTGTAAACATGTACATGTACAGTTCTGTTTACTCATTAGTTGAGAAAAGCAAATAAAGTCCATTTACAGTGAAATGATATTTATGAACATACTGCCTGGCAAACTGGGCATTCTGCCTAGCAAAGCACTTTTATCAGTCTCTACTAATTTGGAAGCTCTTCTTCTAAGTACTCAAATCTGGGTTTCCAAAGGAAGCGAGCAGCTGCTACTCCCATTTGCAATTAGTCCTGGATAATCAGAAGCTTTGATTAAATAAAAACTGCAAATGGCTGGTGAATCCAAGCTAAATTTTAGAGTATGAATTCCTTTTATAACAAACCATTTACTCTGAACACAAACTCCTCTCCACATGCTAAAAAAAAAGGTAAAAAAGCAGTTTTCTAAAATCTGCCTTTTGCCAGTTAAATCAGAACCAGCTGCACTTCACAGTCTGCAGAGGAAACTGAAGATGCTACCAAGTTTCCTAATTAAAATGAAGGCAATCGAAGTAAAACAGATTTGGATCACAATTCTTGAAATAGTTTTTTAATCCTTAGCCTGATTTATGATTATTATGAAATGTTGCACACGCTGGGCAAAGCATGGGTGAGTAACTCCTGTGGATTATTCAGTATTTTTCACGACAGAGCAGCATTATGCTCTGCAAAGCAGGCCAGAACAGACCTTCTTCTTGCACGAAAGCTTGCTATAACAACTTTCCTTTCTTTCAGTAACAAAGGTTCTAATATGATGTTCTTTTTATACATATGAAGACTCCCAGAGCACACTGCAATCCCTCTTTGGAGTTTCAGGCAAAATTTCTAATTTGTGCACCTTCAGATTTCTAAATTGTAGAACATTTTAATTGAAGAAATATTTAACTAATCATTTATAATGTTTATGACTGAAATTTCCAGGTCTAATAAGATCTGTACTAACACTAAAATACTTTGTAAATTTACTTTTATTTACAGAAGATTACTTCAAGGAAAGAAAATACTGACTTCACTAATTTTCTTTTTCTTTTCTTCAATGTAATGAACGCATTCTTTAAGAGAGTCACATATACTACTTTCATAAGTGGTTTGTGCTTGTTTCCAGCCTATCCACATAAAACAGATTATCTCCCCAAGGCCTTTGCTAGAGATTTTTATTTTTTTGTCTGGAGTGAAACAGCAGAATTCTTCCGTTTAGGACCTGACTGGATTATGTGCATTAGTTTACGATCATCCCAGAAACACACTCATAAGTCTTGCTGCAATGTCATTAGAAGAAGATGTTCTGATTATGCTTTATTAAAGCAGATGTTACCATCTGTACTGTAGAGGAATAAAAACATGATTCACTACATTCAAGAGACACTTGGCAAATATCTTCCCCTGTCCAAATTAGATTTCTGAAACAAAGTTTGGGTTGAAAATAGTGTAAATTGGAAATAAAATTACTTTTTTTTTTTAATTGGCAGCACCCAGAAATAAGAACGCATCCCCAGCTAAATCATCTCCGAATGTGGAGACCAACCAGACTTGTTTTCGGAGGAGGATAAATTAAAATAGGAGTTCCCATACTGTAAGTGCTGGAAATCCAGATTAGAATGCAACATCTTAGATTTATCTCTACTAATTACTTTAACTGGTGCACAATCTGTTGATCTTAAAGTGTATGAAGACTCAACCAGCAGGTGAATCATTCTCTATGAATATTCATACAGGTTATGTAGCTCTAATGAAAACAACACTCACAGTCAGCATTGGATAAGCAAGACTTGTAACAGAGGCATCCTCTGGACCTGTATTTTTCTTGACTTTGAGCATTCAGTCTGATTTCACCCCTCCAAACTAATTCAAGGTTTTGTTGAGGGAGAATCTGCTGATCTGTTTTCTACAAATTCACATCTACTTCAGGAAACCATCATCAGTTTACCACAATTTCCTTGGGTGATATGCCAAAGACTTCTCATACAATCACCAGTTCACACTTGCAACTTTTTGGAAGCTAGATCCATTATTTACCATTCAAGGAATGGTAAATGATGACACAGAATATCTGGTCACCATCAGGGTTCTTATCATCTTTCCCCCTCTATAAAGTGCTCTGTTTTAACCTGTATTCAGTCCTCAACTTTTATCTTCAGTTACTTCAGTTTTAACCTGGAAAATTCAACTAAACAGAGAAACAGAGAACATATTTTGTTTATCACATACACAGAGTTTTAAAAACCACTAATGGCTCCCCATTTGTTTGCTGATGATCTGACAGAGATAATGCCCTGTCTCAGGCATCTGAAGATACCACCAAATTTTCCTTTTTTGATCAATATGAAAATACACAGCTCTTTTCCCTCATCAGCTTTCAGTCACAGGTTTTGCAGAAATACTAGTGAACCACACAGTATTCATAAAGTCCTGCTTTACAGGTTATCAAATTAGAGTTTATAATGCAGGTTGTGCTTACAGTCCTCTAAACCACTGCATTGGAACTTGGCAGATGCACATTATAAACACAAATTGACCTGGACTGGCAACAGTGCCATCAGGATTTACTTTTTACGTTTATTTGAGAAAGAAATTATCTTTTAAATTTAACTTCTTTGTTCTCCACATCAGTGAATTGCCAGATAAAAGCAGTGCTATTGGGAAATGGTTTCATAGCAAATAAACACATGGAGATTGAAACAAAAGAGGTAACTATAATGTTACAAGGTCACAGAGACTTGAAATAAAAAGATCATGCTAAAACATAGGCAGAGGCATCTAACTACAAAAGAACAAGCACCTTTATTTTGTTGCTTATTGTGAATCTGTGTAAAAGAAGAACAGCAATACTGTAAATGTGGGACAGGAAGAAATTCAACCTGCCAAAGGTTATCAAAGACATCCCCTCGGAGCTGGTGCTTAGACAACAGATTGAGCAAAGTGGGACTCAGTTTCTTCAGCTTCAAAGTAACAGGTGAGTTGAGAGCATTGAACAGTAGAAAGCAAACTGGGGAGAATTTAAAGAATTCGAAATAATTCACTGGTCAAACTTTCCAATTATTGGGGCATTGACTGAGGCAAAAAGTTATTTCATACACATCTACAGAACTCTGGTAACGGATCAAGTGTCCCTTCAGGGAGAGCCACTGCTGCCAAACCCTATTCAGTAGCTTATGAGATGTTCAAGGTTATACCTAAAGAGGTTGAAATGATCTCTGGGGATGAGATGGCAAACAGAAATGACAAACATCTCCAGGGACTTGAGTGATGCGACTTCATTGATAGAAAAGTGACTTCTGACTGTTCTAACCTACTGCCCTAAACAATGTCATCTTCTGCTGTTATTTCTACACTGTTGGGTATTTCTGAAAAGCACAGAAAAGCCTTTCTTTATACAGCATGTTCAATGATTTTGCACATATACTGAGTGATCATTATCACAAAACACATTTCCTTATTCATCATTCTCTGCTTTGATAAACTAAGTCATCACATTATAGACTTCTAAAGCAAGAAGGAGGTTTCACCCTATTGCTGTAAATGTCTCTTTGGGTGGGAGGGAGCAGGAGGAAGGTGGATTTTTTGCTAATAAGCAGAGCCCCATTGAGGCCCTGCTTTACCTGTATGAGCACAGTCCTTTGCTACTCTTACCAGGTCAAGGCTATCTGAGCTCAAACAAATCCTTAGCTGTAGGGAAAATGAACTTAGCTTCTGGTCTGCCTCAGAGTAGCCTAATAAGGGTGAAAGCAGTGTCTAGGGACAAGTGCCTTGTAGGGTTTTGTGGGAGTTTGTTTTGAGGAGAGAGACCAGAAAGAGGCAAACAGGAAACAAGTTAGGTAAATGAGGGCTGGAAGCAGAGCTGCACATGGAATAACAAAGAGGTGTCTCACTGTGTCTTGTTCTGTTTCATTTTCCCTTCTTTTGCAGTCATAGGACATTCTCCCTCTGCCTTTCCTGCCTGTTTGTCGGCATTACCAAAGTGTTTGGGGAAGGTGATTATTAAGGTCTCCACTCTACTCTTGTCCATCTGTTCTCCTCCCACCCTCCATTCAAACACTCTCTACCAAGTGGAGTCACATTATGCTGCCTCAGAGCCTGCATGGGCTGTCTGGAGGAACCCAGAGGCTCGGAGTAACAGGCATGTCAGGAAACTGGGAGAACAGATTCAAGAACCCAGAAAGCACTTCTGCGGTCTGTGCCTACACCAAAACATTCTCCCTTTGTTTACACACACACCCCCACCTTGATCACTTTTCCACACTGCTGGTACCACATGAAGAAAGATGAAGTAAGATCAGGTACAGGAGGAGCGAGGGGAAGATAGCTCTTATTATCTCATCTTTACCTGTTCCTTCCCTACCTCCTTCCTGTCTTCCCTGCTTATCTTCATGTGGATAGGGCTGCTGGAGTGAAATCAGGACGGTAGCAGCAGTGCCCTCTGCCACCATCCCTCTAATTCCTCTGCTTCCTGGGATGGGAGATGAAAGCAGCCAGGGAACGTGGAACCAGGCAACAATGCTCCCAGCCCAATTCCTACCATGTTTCAGTCACACAGATCAACCTGTTTCTGCCCCCTCCCTTTAACTTGAGCTTTCCACAGGGCAGAGTCCCAGACGTGTGATAGATAAGCTGCTATATCTTTTGCCAAGACACTTGGTTACTACCTGGTTTAGGTAAATAAAGCATTTAAGGTTTCAAAAGTGATGCTAACATTAGTTCAAAAGAGCTACAGGCAAGTCACATGTCTCTACAACAGATAAAAACTTCAGCAGTCAGTGGTGAGACTAGTCTTGAGCTGTCCCCCAGCTTAAGTCTTGTTACTGGGGACTTGAAATTATTTTATATATTATAAGTTATATTATTACTATTTTTACACATTATTTTTTCTGATATTCTGGTACCAAGCTATGCCTGTCCTCAAGATAAAGCTTAGGTTCTTTTGGGTTCTCCCATTAATTTAATTTACACTGGGTTTCCTGCAGGTTCAAGAGGCCCTTACAATTTTACTCGAGCGAGTGGATGGCAAACCCTTATCATTTAAAAAAACAACAACCCGTATTTGTTCATATTTGTCCCAACTTGACCTTTCATTTTCCTGGTATACCAAGTCCTACTCCAAGTATTTCTCCATTAGAAAGGTGGAGAGAAGCATACAGATTCATTGGTTTTAAACAAATTCATACAGCAGATGCAAGTAAAAATCAGGAACACAGGCAAAGTCAATAAATAAACATGGAAAGCTGGAATTCCACTTTCTTTCCTCTCCCACCCACTCTTTCCACATTTCCCCACAAGTTTCAGAATGAAGTCCTTCATGCACTTGTTCACACATTCCTCTTTAAAAAAAAAGAACAAAACAACCCCAGAAAAGTGTCCCTCAGTGATTCCCCTACTGCTAAAATCTTATAATTAAAAATCTGAAATTGCAAACGACCTCTTTGGGCAGTGGAAATACAAAGAGTTGCAGAAGCAAATCTTCAAAAGCACATGTTGCACTGCACCTATGCACAGTCAAATTGGCACTTAGCATCTTACCCTACCCCACGCAAAGCTGAGCAAACGACGATACACAAAGGAGAGTGCTCCCTTATCCTTGTTGCAAATGTTGGGGGAAGGTATTTTTATCGCAGCAGCACGGTACCGTGAGTGCTGGCCGATGGGGCTGGAGATCACTTGACATCCGCTCATACTCTTACCTCCCTTATCTCTGTACTTCTCAAACAGCCAGTTTCATCTTCCAGCTACTCTCACCTAAACATCCTATAAACAATCTTAACTTTCCTTTTCCCTTTCTTCCCCCCCACACTGTGACGCCCCACATACCTCTTTTTTATGGTTAATTGTCGAAGCCTGGGGAGGGGAGGAAGAGGGCTCCCACTCTAGAGAGCTCTGCTGCAGCTGGGTGTCATTGCTGACAGCGCTTGCTGAACCCACTGCCCTACGCCACCAAAGCGCTTTATTTACTGACCTGCCAGCCGAACTCAAGTTTCGGAGCTTTGCTCGCTGCGAGAATAAATATTTACCTTACAGGAGCCGCGTCTATTTAAAAGCCCTGCTCCCGGCGGGATGGAGCGGGGAGAAGCAACAGGCGCTGCTGCAGCCGCAGCGCCGGCAGGGGCCCCCCTGAAACCCCCGGCCCCGCCGAGCCCGCGCCCCGCTGACCTGAGCCTGAGCCTGATCCCGAGCCTGATCCCGATCCTCCGCCTCCTCCTGATCCTGCCCGGCGGTGCCTGCGGAGCGTCGGGAAGCCGGGACCACGCTCCGCCGCCCTCCTCCCCGAGGGCTCACCCGGGAGCGGCTGTGGCCGGAGCCTCCCCGGCAGCCCGATCCCTTNCCCCCACCCCCCCTTGTTGCTGGGAGTAGAGCTGCAGATCGAAACTATGTTGTTTTAAGAAGTGTTATCACGCGTATTTTTCGGTGCGTGTTCTTACATCCCGGGGGTTTTCCAGGTTAACACAGACATCATATTATTGACTGAGAAAAACACTAAGTACTCCAAAGATTTAAAAATCAGGTATTTCTACACCTAAAGCACTTCTTACTGAATTTAATTCTACTAGTAAAATAACGGCATAGGACGTTTATACTATTTATATACGTTATAACGTGTATAAATATAACGTTATAACGTTATGAACGCTATAACTATTTCATATCACCCTCCTCCTGTCGACTACTGCTCAAAAATCAGCCTCTAATGCTCTGTTTATGACTGCAAAAACCCCTAGTGCAGGAAGACTCCAAGTACACAAACGTTAAACAAAAACACACTCAAGCGTAGGTTTTTCTTTTGTCTTTAGAAATTCCAGGATCACTCGCAGAAATCTGAAAAGTGCTGCGGGACTTGGTCGCTGGGAGTTCGCTGGTCACTTGGGGCGCCTGGCGGAGCAGAAATCTGATAAAGGGTTTCTGTTGACCAAACGGGTCACCTGTGCTGTACGGGCACGGCTCTCTCACAGCAGCGCTGGGTGCTTCTGATGAGGTCAGTTTTCTGTGGAGCCGGCTAAACAAAAGTAACTACTTAGCAGAAAGTGAGATAAAGACATTCCAGGCACATATACAATGTAATTAACACACACTTTTCACTCTTTGTGGAGTGGTTGCATTTCAACCATCACCGTTTGCTGTCTTCCTCCTGTGATGATGATGTCTTTCACCTAAAGAGTTTAGGCATGTCTAATATACATGTTGTTTTAATGTAATTTTGTTACTTCTCCTCAGTTTTGGAACCCCTTTTTGCCTAGGGTAAGCTTCCAGTGTATTTGGGGTGTTAAAGCTTGCTCCCTGCTACCAGCCGAGCTGCTCTCTGACCTTGGGAAGAATTGTATATTATTTCAGTTTTGCTTTAAACTTACACATGACACCACGGCTATGAATCACATACCAGATATTCCAGACAAAGAATTGGACCTCACGTACAGAGCAGACATGCCCAAGGTGGGAGAGGGAGAAAATGGGAAGTGAAGTAGAACACCTTTGAAACATCTCTGAACACGCTAAAGAATAATTTAAACTGGCAAGAATCCATTGGCTGTGCATTGATTCGGCTTTTGAATGTTTCTTGTCTTTTCTCTCAGCTTTGAGGTAGTCCTCTTAATTAGGTCATGTAGAGGAGTGGTGAAAATGACAGTGGTTGATAACATTTTCATCTTTCACAATACTGATACCAAAATTTATTGTGCAGCACTGCTTGTTGAGTATCATTAAACTATTTGGGAAAGAGTCAGTGGAATTTAGAACGATTTGGGCAAAGCTGGGACTCTTCAACACTTAGTTGAAAACAGCCCTACTTTTTCCCAACTCACTGGAGGTCTAGGACAGGTGTCTGGACAACTTTCCACGTGATGGAGGCAGCACCTGGGACCTCATTTCCTCCGTTATGGCTGTGTAGGGCTGTTAGCTCCGGTCTTGTTTATTCCTGACCTGGAATTGCCAAGCCCCTGCTGGTACATGCTGTTCTCCAGTGCCAGGCAGTGCATGGGAAGGCGAGCATGGCCTTGCCCCAGTGCTGTGCAGGGGAAGGGCCTGGAATGGAGAGGCTCTGCAATTACTGCCACTCCCTTGGGAAGCGCGGGCAGGAATGCAGGGAGGCTGAGCACAGAGCACCAGCCCCTGTCTGTCCATGGGTCATGATTTTACAGCTCTGTTTCTTTATTGTTTGACATAATATTACTGTGCCACCAGAAAGCAGAGAGAATCCTAACTCTGGGCTCCCTTTAGCTTATTGGCCCTGTCTATCCTGTTTAATATCATTGTAATAAGTGAGTTAATTCTGCACCTCTCAGTGTAACGGGTTCCTGGAGCACTCCCTCAGCTGTCCTGGCCTCCTGGCTAATTACCATTCCAGAAGTGCCCCCTTCAATGAGAGTGGTTTGTGTCTTTGCTGCAGTGGTGCAGAGCCATGACTGTCACAAAGCTGGCATTGTGTTGGGTCTTTGCCACTCTTATGTAACAATGGAGTTTATTCAGGGAGAGCAGAATCATCCTTCTTGGAAAAGACCTATGAGAACAACAAGTTAGGAGCCCCAAAGCAGAGCACTGCTGGACGTAGTCTTCATTTCTTCCATCTCAAAACACATAATTGTCTGTGAGATCCCACATGTGGGACTCCACACTTTATCCTAATGAGTTATAATCATCAGGGTTTATTTTTATGCTGTTAAAACTTACTGAGCAGAACTGACCAAGTTTCTCTTCCTCAGTGTCACAGTCACATTGTGAAAGGTCATAGGGTTTCAGTTCAGGCCAGGTTCCTGATCTTGCAAGTGTGCCCGAATGGTGCTCAGACTTATGCATCCAGGGGTTCTTTCCTTGTGCTGCTTGCCCGTTTACTGGATTGTACAGAAAAGTGGCAACATGGATCGTAGGCCCTGAAGGGTAAGGGCCAAGACAGACTCTTAGGTGCAGGCTCTAAATGGCTGTGCTCCCTGGACAGAAACTCGTGGTTCTAAGGCAGGAAAAAAATTGGTGTTTTGATACATCAATTTGCAGTACGCTCCAAATTGCTGTTATATTTGCTGAAATGTTTTCATAAAGCTGTAATTTTCCTGTTTACAAAGGAGAGTAAATCAGCTGTAACTAAAGTAGTCTAAATTCAATCCCAACCACTCTGATATTTTAGTATCAATATGCTCAAGAATTCTCACAAGATTTCACGTCCTTCTTTATCAAATCTTTACTCCAAGACCACAACACAGGTTAGCCACAGTATGGTTTCACTGCTTCCCCCAAATCACAGTCTTCATAGACTGCAGGCTGTGAAACACCAGCATTAAAACGACAGATAAACATCATGGTGCAGGACTGTGAAAGCTGCAATACTGTGTAGTCTCTTGTTTTTGAAAAAAAGTGACCCACTGAAATGCTCAAGGATTTCCTTTCACGTAAATGGGGATAAATCAGCTGTAAACAGGAAATAATGTATTGGAGAATCCTTCCCTATGGACTCCAGGCAGCTAATCCATTATGGTCTCACTAGAAAGTGTAGCCTGCCTTATCTTTAGCAGAGATTTGTGGCCAGCCATGTCACCAATTTCCTCTGGCACAACCTTCTCTTACCCTTTGAAAACTTTTTTTAACCTAACTGGTATGCTCTTTTTTCCTTCCCCCCCCCCGCCCCGGTGGTTAAGATATGCCCGTGGTTTATTTTATCTGGTGGAATTAATTTGAAACATCCAAGTTGAGAGTTTAAATTAAGGTGTTTTGCCTCTACATAAAAGTAGGAATTCTGGGTTTAGAAAATAGAAAATTGAGAAATAGAAAATTGAGATTTTGCAGAATAGCTATAGCTACCTGATACAAAACCAGAATTATGATTTTTTTTCCTCTGTCATAATTTAGCAGAACACATGATATAAAGGTCTTCTTAGTAGGACAGACGTAATACACTTAAAAAAAAAATCCTTAATATGTTGATAGCTTTGCCAGAGCGAACTATACTTGTTGAGCAAGTCGGGGTTTTTTTCCCAATATTTTTATTCCAGAAGCTTTCATTGATGCATGCAGTCCTTAAAAAAGCTTTCGAGAATGTATTGTGACATTCGCTCAGCATTTTAAAAGACGTTTGAATAAGCCACTGATGTGGCCGCTTGCTGTAGTAAGAATTACACCTGAAACCGGTGGAAATCCCCAAATTTTGGTGAAGCTGCTACAAGGACTTGGCGCCATCTGGTGTTCAGCTTTTAAATCACACGCAACTGATCCCGAGAGTTTTTGGGGTGGAGCGTTCCTGGCTCCCAGGTAAACGCAGCCTCCGCGCGTTGAGGCATTTTATAAATTCTGGGTTTAGCAGGCCTGCCTTAGTAAATGAAGAGCTGATGGGGGGCAGCTGCAGTCTTTTCAGGCAGGCACAGCTGTTTATAACATCTGCATTTGCTTTCCCTGTCAGGCAAAGGCCTTCTCATTGCAGCTCGGGAAATACCGAGTTTATACCGTGTGCTGCTGCGTGAATTTGTGCAGCGAGCTCAGTCCCACATAAGCTGGCGTTCCACCTCCTTCCGTGAGGCAATGTTGAGTCAGGGGATTTGTTTCAGTCACAGCATTGGAGGATTTGACAAACGTCTAAATTTGTTGTAGGAAAAAAGACGTGCTAGGAAGACTTGCAAGCTACATAAGGTGTTATTAAGCTGTTTCTTGACTGAAAAGATATCTGTTGTCGTATTATCTCTTCAAGAAATCTTCCAGGCAGAATTTTTTTTTTTTTAGGTATTCCTTATTTTAAAAGATCCCCCAAGATCCTGTACCTTTAAACCTTAGGAGAGGCAGTAACAGCAGGAAAACTCCAAGTTCAGCTTACCTGCAAGCTCCGAGGCAGGAGACAAGCTGGGCCTCTGTGTGCTCTTTTTCCCAGATGGTGTCCTTGATGATTTCTGTGTGTGAGGGTGGTGGTTGCTGTCACACAGCCCTTTTTCTCGCAGCCGCACATCCAGATGCGGTAAGTCATGCCTTCACTTTTGGTTTGGAGGCAGACCCGGGGCAGCTCTGGCCGGTGCCCTTTGGTGCTGTGATTCAGCCTGATGGAACAAAACACCCCGTGCTGGCTCAGCTGCAGCAATGAGCTGCGGGGTGTGACTTGTCCCAGCTCTCAGGCAGGGAAGATTAGTTTAAGCCGCTTTCATCTAACCCCGACATTAGGCAGAGCAGACAGGGTCAGCTCCTGTGACTCAGCTGATACGCAGGAGCTCGGTCACACGCCTGAGCTCTGGGTTTGTTTACTGGTCAGCTCTGCTTTGGTGTTTTCTGCTCTTTGCTAAGATGTGACTTCACAGCGGATGAATGGTGCTTTCTGCGGAGATTAAAGAGCGGGCTGGCGCTCAGTTGCGTAACTGAGTCTCTGCTGATTCACACCTTAAAATTATCTTAAGTGTCGGTCTGAGAGCAGTCATTAAGGGCTGTTACAGAAAAAATCCCACCGAAAACCCCAGCCCCAAACCCCAAGCCAACAACAGAAGAAGCTGCGGGTCCCAATCTCTAGTGTTTATCTTGGGCCCAGCAGTTGATAAGCTACATGGGTGTACCAGAGCTTGCATGGCCTGGAAATTGTGAGTAATTGACCCCGACTGACAAATCAACGGGAACTCCTGGATTTACAGGTTCCCTGGGCACATGTGACCTGGTTTTGCACAATACAGGTTTTCTGTCAAAGAACTCTTCTCGACTCTTTCTGTAATCTGAATTTTAGCCATTTCCCTGTTTCCTTTGTTCCTCTCTCCACCTGCAGAGATAAACTTGATGTTTTTCTGAGACTTGATCTAACACCTAAGACCTGTTTTGTTTATCCAACAGATTGCAGGTTTTCAGCGGTTCTTCATTGTTAGAGTTTGTTTGGGTTTTTTTTCTTTTTTAAGTCTAAAGGGTCTCTTTTCTCTGCCCTGCCTTTGAGCTGTAAACATGTTTTGTAGATGACTGACCATATCCTGGTCACTATACTTTCATTACATTTTAGAAGTAACCAGGAAAATGGGTCCTGATATTTTTAGTTTTTAAAAATTAACTAGCTTAGAAACGGGACTACAGCTTGGGGGTAGAAGCTATACAACCTTCATGCACGTTTTACCACCTTGGGACTGGAGCTGGTGGGAAACCAAGTTAATTCCAGGACAAACTCTCTCAGAAGGGTCATTTTTAGCTTGATCTCAGTGCCACAGCTGCAAGAGTTTTGACTGACTGAGAAAACCCGTGTTTCACTGCCAATGACCTCCGAATCCTCTTGTGATTTCACGCTGATTGCAGCCATGTCAGCCTCTAAATAAACTTGTCTCTGTTTGAAAACTGAAACTTTGCTTCTGTGCTTTGCCATACCTTCTGTTAATTCAAATAAAAACAGAATTAATCATAACAAAAGACATTTATGAGCACTGTAAATTTTGACATTTGGGCAGTTCGCAAGCCTTTTCAGGTAATTTGCACTTTAATTTTCTTTACACAGATCCAATCTTAAATTCAAGATGTATTTGTTATTGTGTGTTATCACAACGCATATTTTACTCTTTGCAGCTTCTTAATGTACTCTGTCTTTGACTGGTAATATTAATAAATAGTTAGGGGATTCTATCTCCTGCAAAATCCTCTCTGAACAGGAAATAATTATGGTCAGTTGTCTTTATTGTGGTTCTGATATTTGTTTTAGTAGCTCCTCTCTTGATATCGAACTAGATTTTTTTTTTTGCATATTTATAATCACCCTTATTTTCTTCCTAATATGAATTTATGTTCAGCCAAAAGAACTCCCTCAGTATCAAAAACTTGCTGGTATGACAATGGCTGTATTTCTGTCATAACTACAGATTTAGACAGTGGCTTTCTGATCCAGATCTGAATTGTGGCTTGTGAATTCAGCCTCAGATATATTTCAGTTTTTTCTGTTGTGAATGATTTTTGTCTGCTGTTAGGATCTTAAGATTTCTTCTGGGATTTTTAGCTGAAATATTTAGGAAGATGTTCACTTTTTTCGGGCTCTTTTAAAAATCTCCTTTGTTCCTAAAGCCTAGGGCACCATTCATGGAGAACCTAAACCACTGACTTTATGAAGTGCAGTTGTACACAGATGAAATATTTGTTTCCCTGAAGTAATGGAATGAATAAGGTCAGGAATTCAGATTCTGCTTTGCTTTGCTTGCACATTGTCAGATATCAGGATCCTCTTTCTGTGTACATACGGCATTCCTTTTAAAAACTATTCATATCTTGTTTATGAGCATTCCTTTCTGTTTCTCTGCTCAGTCAGTCATGTGATGTTGTATTTCGTCACCAAACAGCCCAACAAATTATTTTAGTTTGGACACAAACAAGGGTGAAATGAAAAGCGATGTTTATGGGTACTGATATTTACAGTGCTGAAGTTAATTTCATGTTGTGAGTCATATTGGACAATGCTAACATAAATATTTCACCAAAAAGTTTGCTTGTGGACATGACAAGCAGCACCTTCCTTGCCCTCTGGCTCCATTAGAAGGAGTCAGTAAAATCATACTCAGTAAGAAAACTGCAACTTAATTTTGCCAGCTGGATTTCAGTGCTGTTCTCTGACCAATAAATCTGTAGAGGTTTACACTGCAGAAGGTGGGTGGGGAGAACTCAAATGGTTTTTTTGTAAAAAAATTAGATCTCTTCTGTTTTTCAAGCATCAAAACATAAACATAAATGTATATAACCATTGCCAACATATTTTGAATTGCTTGGATAGAAAAAAGTACAATACTCCAACTTACTGGTTAGTAAAACAAACATTGCTTTAAGTAAAAAACTTGATAAGGAAAAGATTTATTCAAAGGGTATATTTGAAGTTCTGGGCCCGTCACTACAGGAGGGACTTTGAGGTGTTGGAATGAGTGCAGAGAAGGGCAGTGGAGCTGGAGAAGGATCTGGACAGCCCTGTGAGGAGCAGCTGAGGGAGCTAGGGGTGTTTAGCCTGGAAAAGAGAACACTCAGGGAGATCTTATTGCTCTCTACAATAGCCTGACAGAAGGCTGTAGGCAGGTGGGGATCAGTCTCCTGCCAGGCAACCAGCAACAGGAGAAGAGGAAACAACCTCAAGTTGCACCAGTGGAGGTTCAGGTTGAATATTAGGAAAAATTTCTTTACTGAAAGAGTGGTTGAGCATTGGAAGGGACTGCCCAGGGAAGTGTTGGAGTCGCCATCCCTGGAGGTGTTCAAAGAAGGAGCAGAGTTGGCACTTAGTGCTGTGGTTTAATTGACGTGGCAGTGTTTGGTCAAGGGTCGGACGTGATGACCTTGGAGGTCTCGTCCAGCCTTAATTGATGCCTTAGACTTTAACTTTTATACTTTTCAAATTCTGTATCACCTAGTGTGTAACTCTGAAGCTTCTTGTAGCTTGTTAGCTGCTCTCCTAGGCCAGATAGACACAACAAAGCTTCTCTGAGCTTGCTCTTCAAGGATGCTCAGACTGTCCTAGGCCCAAAGCTGTAAGCTAGGGCCTCTAGAGAGGTGGGGAAATTGAAGAAAGCTGAAGTTTTAATTGGTGAATTTATGCTGGTATGCAAATGGACCAAACCAATAAAAGTGTGAAGAAGTTATGACCTGGTGTCCATCTTGAGGTCCATTTTGGAAGTAGCCTCTGGCTCCCCAGGGTGTACCTTTGAAGGCCTTTCAAATAAATACCTACCTTTATTCCCTTACTCTTGTCTAGTCTTTGTTTCTAGGTAGCTGGAGAAGGCATCATAATGCTTCTATAATTCTATACCCTCATTAGTTACCAACCATAACTTATATATTTCTTTGAAATTTAATAAGAAGTTACTTGTTTACAGGACTGCCTAGGAATGTAGTGGTAACAAATATGCAACAAAAATGTGAATATATTATTTTCCTTATGATACCAATGCCGTGGGGAAAAAAGAGGATTCAGGGTAGCCTGGAGGTTTCAGTTTGTCTGCATGCAAGTTCTTTAAACTTAGAGCAGCACATTTTGACTTTACTGCTGTCATTAATCCTTAAAATTTATTTTTGCATTTTATGGCCAAACAACTGAATAGGAAATGCATTTTTTCTGAATGTACTCACTAGCTCTCAAAATGGGAGAATAAACAAGCAATTCATAGCATTCAGCAAAATTCTTTATTTTGTTAAAAAGATACTTTTAAATAGAACTTTTTTAGAGATCCTCATAGGAGTCTATTTCACTGTGATATGAGTTCTGCACACACTTCAGAGGTGATTGCCTCCGGGAGTGAAATATCTGATTTCAGACAGTTTCCTCATTTTTTGGGGATCTGAATAAGGAGGAGCTAAGGCTTTACATCAGGTTTTGTACCTTTTCTGCCAAAGCTGTTTTTACCAGCTGTATATGTGGCACTGGAGAGCTGGCATTAAAGCAGGGTGCAGCTTGCAGACACATTAAAATCACTTTTGGAAAAATGCACTGTGAGCATAAAGCCAAAGTAAATCTTTGTAGCTCTTCTAAGAAGAGCCATCCGTCTGTGTGGAACAGATATTGATTTCAAATCGAGAATGTGCACAGGAAATTATATTGACACTTTATTTTCTAATCCTCAGCTGAAGAAAATAGACAGTGATAATGCTAGGACAGTAAGAATGGGCCTTTAAAAGAAAAAGCAATTGGTCATACACATTGTTTAAATTAAATATTCTGATAAAGCACATGTGTTTTTTAAATTAAATGGTCTGAAAAAATCTCTATTTAAAAACCCCACAAAAGCACTTAATTCTGTCTGGGTATTTGTTGACGATTACAGATGGTTTCAGGAAATACATGGGAAGTACAAAATGTAAGATCAGTCCTGCTCCTAAAAGTACTATATAGAGGATTACAAAAAAAAAAAAATTATTTGGATGACGGATAAATATGTAAGAAGTTCATGATCTAACTAAAGGCATTAGCAATTAGTGTTCACACGTTGGATTCTTTCCTGTTCCAGCTAATTAAGAATAAGAAAATTATAAGTAGCTTTGAGGTCACGGAACAGTCTAGTTTAATAATCCTTTCTTATAGGAATCTTTGCTTGGAAATATTGATAATTAATATTAATATTGAAAATGTTAATATTGAAAATAAAATTAATATTAATAATGAAAATATTGTTTCTAACCTCATGTATCACAAACATGGGACAAGACTGAGTTATAAAATGTTCAATTTTTCACTGGTTTTATGTCAATCATATATCAAAGCAAATTAATGCAACTTCAGATCACACAGACTGTGTATCCCATGCATAAACGCAGAAGGATTTTTGTCAGTTTTGGAGCTTCACCAGTTTCCAGGAGGGGCATGAATTCCTAGTGAGAAAATAGACTCCTGACAATAAGTTCATTTTTCTCAGTTAACATCCCAGGATGGCTCAGGTGGTGCCAAAATAGAGAGGCTCCCCCTCTCTTTACATAACTGCTCTGTGATCAATCCCCTGCCAAAATGCAAGCTTGCTCCAACCAGTATTGCTCCTGACAGTGGAAAATGTTAGTCCTCTGTCACTGGAAATTTCTGAGGTAAAAAGCTCTGCTCCAAGGCTCTGCAGCCTTGTAGTCAGAGAATTGTCTGACGTCTAACCTGACTGCAGTTTGAATTGTTTCTGTCCATTGGTCATGAGGGCAACAGGTTCTTCTCCTCTGCTTTACAATGTTGCAGTTATCTGCTTTCACATATTTAAAGCTTGGGGTTCTTTCCTGCCTAAGGTGTAGTTCTTTGCTCTTGCCCTTACTGAATTAGCTCCCATTTTTTTTCTGACAATTTTTCAGATTAATTTTGGTAGAAACGACTAGGCTAAAAATTGAGTCTTTAACAAGAACTGGACATGATGGTTTGATTGAAAGGACCCAAGGCAGCAAGAAAAATGAGCCTCTGTTTGGTCTGCGTTCGTTGGAGATCTCACTGTCTTCCTCATGACTGAGTGAGGGGAATATTCCTCAGTATGTACCAAGTCTTTGAGCTCACAGTTTGAGGAAAAATTACAGCCTAAAAATACCTTCTGATCTGGTAACATCAGGAATGACAGCAGAGCTTTGTATGGCTATGGTTGTGTTTTGAATTCATATGAGTGTTACAGTTAAAAACAACCATGTTTTTCCCTACCCAAGGTCAGAAATACCTACACAGAGTATGGAGGTTATTTAACATAGGTGGATTTTTATTTACAGGGAGATGTAGTCCCAACATATTCTAAAGTGTGTGTTTCTACAGCTGCTCCCAAAAATTCGGGATCTTTCAGCATTAGTTTTCAGATTAGTTGGATGAAGATACTGCTGGGAAATACAAAACCAGGTCAGAGTCTACTAGGAAGTCACAAAAATCAGCCACCTCAGAAGTATTTACTTTTTGAGATACTTCTAAAGGTTTACAAAATAAAACATTTTCCACAGATATTTTTTTCCTTGTTCTCCTGCTCTGAAGAAACAGTTCAAAAAGCCAAAAGAAAAGCCCCAGTCCTGTAATCATGGACGAGGGACTGACTCACTGGATGGGGTCAATCCCACGGAGAAGTCAGCCCTAAATAAGAAGGAAAAGCAGATGGTCATCTGCAATAAATATGACAATTGCATAGTGAGCAGTCAAGAGTTTCTTTTTTATTTACCTTTTCCACATAAAGGTTTTACTTGTTCAAAATTATTTTCAAAAGGGATTAAAAATAACGAGGGCTTTTGAAATATTTTGCAATAATAAATTCCAAGACAAATTAAACCCATGGTTTATGCTGTCAGTATGAACAGCAGGAAAGAACATCGAGCAATATCCAGATATCACCAACAGAAAGGTGATTAGAGACTGGAACAGGCTGCTCATGGAGGTGGTGGAGTCACTGTCCCTGCAGGTGTTTAAGGAAGCACTGGATGTGGCACTCAGTGCCATGGTCTGGTTGATACCTTGGTGTCTGGTCAAAGCTTGGACTCGATGATCTCAGAGGTCTTTTCCAACTTTACTCATTCTGGGATTCTGTACATTCCTTTATTTTGGGCTCAGGGCTCAATATGGAGGCAGTGTAATAAAATGTTATTTTCTCACATGCAATGCAAACCCATGAAAAGTTCAAACAACTTAAAAAGCCACAGATCCTGATTTCTGCCTTCAGGGGGAGCCATTTCTTCGGTATTAGGAGAGCTGTGTTTTAACAGTGGCTCTGCAGTTTCTTCACCGAGCTTCCCTGCACGTCTCTGCAGCTGTGTCCTGCAACTGGGTGCGAAACAGTGCAGGGGGAAAAACATGGGCTGTGACAGTGCAGGGTGACAGCAGGCCAGCAACAGTTGCATTTTTTAGTGATAAACCCATCTGTAACAAACATGCAGCGCGTGTTTTTCTGATATGGTGGCTGCTTGTATGAATGCTAGAAGGGGCTCTCACCCTCCAGATCCAGGCAGGTAGAGATGAAGAAGAAAAAGAGGTAGGAAGATTATTTTCTGACAAACAAGCTTATCTTTGATGGGCACTGTAAAAATAAACCTAGTTAAACTGGCATGATTTACACCACGTTCCTAGCATCAAACTCTGCTCTATTGGTAAGTTGCTTTTAGCAATCACAGATCCTTGGCATCCACAAAATCCAAATAAGAAAGCACACAGTTGTCAGAAAGCTTAAATTCATCACACAGGTGTCCATAAGCCAGAGAAAGCTGAAATCCTTTCTGCCTATGATAATTCTGATAGCTTCAAGTGCAAACAGGACATAATAACTGTAGGTTATTCTGACCTGAGAAACCGTTCTGCATAAGAGATGGCAGAAAGAATGGAAGGCATGGAAAATGAGGAGCATCTGTGCAATGAAAGCCTGCTCTCACTGTGGGAAGGGGCAGGCATGATTTAATGCAGGAAAAGGATGAGGTGACTGCAGTATCAGTGAAGAGGTGAGGGACCTCCATCACAGCCAAAGCACTGAAGAGTGCTGCTTTTGTTGGGAGGATGATGATCCTGCTGTCAGGGCAGAGGGCGTTGAATTCACCCCTGAGAGCTGCTGCAAAGCAAAACAGCCAACCCTAGAGGAGGGTCTGAACATGAAATAGCAAAAAGCCAGTGGTTCACATGAAATGAGCACAGTGGTTCAGACGAAACGAACACATGGAGAATGTGTAGCATAAAAGGACTTGAATAACAAGGACAGTAATGGATGTTATCTAGATAGTGAAGGTAGAGGTCATAAACTCATTTGTGTTTTTTGTTCCTGATGAAGACTCCTATGTGTTCATCTCCTTGTACCAGTTCCATTTCCATGGTAACAATCATATCATCTACCTGAACTGGAAGTCAATGCCCTCTTTCATGCAGTCTTGTCATGGCTAACTTCTGCCTCCAGACAGTCTTTGTCCCTGCCTTTTGGAGACTGCTATCTTGCAGCAGATTATTCAGCTGAGACATTTGTCATTCTTTGCTTTCTGTTTCTGAACAGACAGTCCTCATTTTTGCCCTTTGTCATCCGGGAGTTAACCAAAGGTCTCTTCTGACTTTCTCAAAAATATCTGCTTGTGTGCTATCTGTTATGGACATTAATGAAACATATATTTGAGAGATTACCAGGAAGCTAGAGGAGAACGCTGGCCATCTTTTTCTTACAAGAATGTTATTTGATCACCAGAGCAGACCATATTCACAGACGTGACTCAGCTGTGTCACTGCTGCTGTAAACACAAGATATTGTTGCCGCTACAGTCCACAAAATTCGTATTCTGCCCCAACCCACAGCCAGTTTCCCAGTTTGTTCCGTGCTGCAGGACCAGTAGCCCAATCTGTGCTGTGCTCCAGGAAGAGTGTGAGCAATACTGAAGTGTTATAAGTTTGTCTTTGTCATAGCCAAGGTGAAATGTGTGTGGTGAAACTCCCAGACGAGAGCAGGAATAGGACCGTACCTTGTGTTAGAAAGGAACACTAAAATGTCTGTGGGGATTAAGAAAAAAACAGCTTGAAAGTTCATCCTAAAACTATAAAATAGAGCAAGAGTGAACCTTGGACTGAAAAGAGCTTCCCCCCCTGTCATGATCTAATTGTTATTAAGGTTCTTTAGAAGTTCCTTTGCCCAAATTAAGGTGCAAACAAGACCACATGCCAGTGACAATAATATGGGTTTTATTTGATGGTAGATATGAGAGAGAGAGAAAGAAAGAAAGGAAGAAAGAAGTGAAAAATAGGTGAGGAGGACAGAAAGAGAGTGTCGGGGACAGAATAAGGAAAATATCACCATCCGTGGATCCTAACGATGTTCTGTTGATCCTCTCCAGCTGCTCTTCTTGGTGGTGAGGGTCCCCCAGGAAAGCAGAGAATCCGATGGGTATTTATGCTCAGGCTAGGCAGGCATGCCCGGGCATGTCCCCCTGGGGGAGGGGAGTCTCTTACAGCACACCCTGGGTCTGTTGCATCTCCTGCAGCCCTGTGGGGCCAGGCCTCTCACGTGAAAGTCCCGTGGGTCCTGTGGGGTTGGGGGTTCCACAGCTGGGCCAGTTTGAGTAATCGGAGGATGGGTGTTTATTGCCTCTCATGCACCCAAAACCTCCTCCTCCCCCCTCGGTTGGGGGAGTCTGTGTGAACCTGGCTTCTGTGAGCTGTGCTCTCCCTCCCCACCCCAAACTCAGCTGGGACGGCAGCTGGAGGCTCTGGCCTATTGTGGATGCACACCTTTCCCTCAGCCTGGGGTGACTGAACAATGGGTTTCCTTGTATCTAATCAGCAGTTCCACTTACACTCCAAAGTACTTCAAGGAGGTTTCTGTGGCTGTAGCCTCTTTAAAACTTTGTATCAATGTTTGAGGCATGAACTATTTTCAGTCTCTGATAGCCCCTCCCACCCTCCAGGGCCCAAGAATTTTCCTCAGTGGCCTCCCACAAACTCCTTGTGTGGTGCTGGCACAGTGGTCCAAAGGATGCCAGCTCCTGTCCTTCCCTCTCCCCCGGGGCTCCATGCAGAGGACATGGAATCTCCTCATGCTCCAGGGACAGGGCCAGGGGATGGGAAGTAGGGCCCACGCAGTGTTTGACAATGAGTAGTTCTTTTATGGAGTGCTTGGGAGCCCTTGTGCTGGCTGGCTATGTCTCCCTTTGCTGCTGGCAGGATGTCTGGGTGCCTCACCCTCTCCTGGGCTTTAATTCATCACGAAGTTTGGATTTCCAGGGCAGCAAGACCCAGAGAAGACCCTGCCTGAACTTTTGAGGGTTGCACATTAAAATCTGTATGTAGAATAGTGACACAGGCTTTCTCCATTGTGTTATATTGTGGCACAAAGCACATCCCAAGAATGCCTTTTCTAAAGAGCAGACTCAAGCCATATTTACATCCAAAGACTTTATTTCTTAAATAAAGAAAATTACACATCCTTTTCAGTAAAAGTTCTCAAAGCTTTCCAAAGGTGGCTGATGCCATTTTGCACTTACATGTTGGTAATTTTACAGACGAGGAGTAAAAGGCCAAATACTGCCTTTAACCCACGGTCACACAGGAAACCAGTGCCAGCCCACCTTCCTTCCAGCCTCAGGATGTCTTTAGCTACGCATGCTATGTCTGCGGTAACACAGAAACAATGTTCTAGTCATCAAGCCTGCTCAGAATGATACAGTTTCTTTTGCTAAAGGCAGAGTATCACTGTTGCAGCCCAGCAGTCTATACGCTCTTAATTTTAATCTGGAACTCCTTTTCAAAACCATTCCCTGATGTTTGGCTCCTCTGTGGATGCTATTTTTAAACAGAACAACAGCTCTTACAGTGTAATGAACAAAATGGGCTTTCTGTAGGAACAGCTGTGAGTCGTTTTCCAAGTACCATTATTTGTGGTTTTTCTGGGGGGATTTTTTTGGTGTGTTTGTTTGTTTATTTGCTATTAGAAATGCAGCTGTCATTAAAATAATTTTAAAAATACAATCTGTACCCATATTTCACACTAAAAGCATTTTTTTTAACATTATTTAACATTTTAAACATTATTTTTGAAGGAAAATACCTGGAGTTTATCTGTGACTCACAAACCCAGGACTGAGTAGCGCCATGCCCTCACCTGCACTATTGTGCTCCTCTGAGCCGCCTTTTCCTGGAGCTGGAGGATAGGATGAGAAAGATTCTGCTATAATCAGTGGAAATGACTTGAAACATTGGGGAAAATGCCTCAAAAGTAGGTGCTGAAAGAGAACTAATGAGAAAAACACCAAAGATTGACATGTAAAACCTTTTAAAGTAGTGTATGATACAGGACAGTTCACCTAGGAACATTTCTTCTGACAGACAAACAGTGATACGCTCAAAAAATAGTGAGAAGTGACAACTTGAAGCTGATAAAAGTGAATATTTGGCTGCAGCTAATGTACTGTCAGGATCAACAGTGGTCTGGACAGCTACATGGACAAGAAATGTGGAAATACTCTAGAAGTTCAATGATTAGGAGTAGCCTTGATGTGATGTATGAGAGTTTTATGTTAAATATAAACCATGTTTGTGGGGGTGTATATTCCTAGGCTTTGTGGCATAATAAATCTCTCCTGTTAAAATTTATATCTAATTTCTCTGGAAGCATGTGATTTTATATTGCTTACTAGAAGGCTTTCTACAGTGATCTTCAGAGTTGTGAAGGTTGTCAGACTGTGTTTTGGACAGGAAGGATTTCTTATTTGATTTCCATGGCATTGAAGCAGAAAACATAGTTTCAATAGGAAGAGAACTTGTCAGAAATGGGTTATTCTTTTTTTAATTTACCTTAGACTTTAAAATTAATTTGTGTGTGTGTACGTGTGGTATTTAGTCATCATGTAATTTGTATTAATGGAGTATTCACAGATTTTTATTGGACATTAATTTAAGATTGCTGGGTAGGTAAGCCTTAAGTTCTGTAAAAAGATGAAAGTTGTAACAGGTGGGAATAATGTAATCTTAATACACATTAATGGCTGTGGTGAGCTGGGACTGGTGGCTTTTAAGTCTATTTGAAAAGCTGCTGAAGATTCTAAACCTTTTGCTCTGTGTGAAGCTTGTAAATGATCTGGGATCCATCGCCCCAAGCAAAGAGCTGCTTTTCTTTAGGATTGTAGTGTACGGTGGAATGGCTCCCCTGGCGTTTCGGGAAGTGCAGTCCTGGGTTTATGTATATATTTAGGGCATCCAAAACATCATAAACACACTGGATGTGGGAGGTGCCTCCAGAAGGAGAGTTGTAGACCACGTGGAGTGTGTTGCAGGCCATGAAAGCTGCCTTGGCATCCTTGCTGCTGCAGCGGGTGTCCCAGGAGTGCTCCACGGCCATGGTTACGTGGTTGATTTTGGTGATGACGATGTTTCCCTCTGTCTCTGGTTCTGCATGAAGTGCCCACAGCCCCTGCTCGTCAACAGCCAGGTCTATTTTTGTCTGTGGAGAGAGCTGGTAGGCAGGAATCCTTCCAGCCCCTGGCAGCAGCATTTGGTCAGCTACGTTTCTTCTCTGGATATTGAATTTAATGATCTCATTTAAGGAGCCGTATCTGTGGTAGAAGAGGAAACCCTGATAGATGACGTGGCCAGTTCCTTCCCAGGGCAATGGCAAGAGGACTCTGCGAGCCTTCAGTGTGTGATTGTTTTCCATGAAAGTCATGATATTTGCAAATTCCAAAATCACATTATTTATGGAGCCACTTAATAAATAAATCTTTGTGTGCTTTTTGCCAGGATCTTTCATCCAAGAGCCATGCTTTCCTCCAGTCTTCTTAACTACCTTTAGGGACCTAATGCCTGCAAGCACGTGGTCACAACCTGCAAGAAACATCCAAAGACAAATTAGAACATCTGTAAATTTTCTAGTTTCCTTTCTTTGAATTACTTAGTTTCCTTTTAATTCATCTCTAAGGCCAGAGTCAATGTATCAGCAAAGGTGTCAGGAGTGTGGCTATGCTAAGTGGTGCTGAAAATAGTTTTATATGATAAATTCCTGCTAAGAAAACTGTGTTATCTTCATCTACCTGTAAAGTGTTGGGTTCTGTTCTATTACACCAGTGTTATCCAAAAGGAGTTTGGATATTTGTGTGCCTGAGAGGAGACTGAGAGCACAGTTAGTGATTTTGTGATTATTCTTGATGGTCCATTTACAGGGCTATAATTTGTACTTCAGAGAACTGACTTCTGGTTTAGATCAATGCAGTAAAATAATCAAATTTATGCCTTGTTGGAGGCATATGAATTAAAATCTATTACCCTGATAGGCCACATGTATAGTATTTTTGTTTCAGTATTTTGGTCTTATCCTCAGGTAGCCTCTTTTTTATGCATTTATAGTATAAATAGAAATAAAAACAGATCAGCATAACAGAAAGCCAAAGCACTGGGCTATCTTCCCATTCCCTTTCCCGACACCTGCACATAAAGGAACTAGAACAAAACCAGGGATGTGGATGCACTAAGGTGGCCTTTGAAGGAGCTGGTGTGATGTCTGTGCTGTCAATTCCTGTGCCAGCAGCACGGCTGGTGGAACCACACAGCTGTTTACCTCACTGTAGGGTTAAAATTGGCGTCAGCAGAGAGCAAGTCACAGCTTTGGCTTCATTACATTTTGTGTGCATTCTGCAGTGATGTTTCAGACCAGAGAGCACCAAGCCTGTGAGGACTCAGGCATTTAGACTCTAAGATCTTTATCAAGCAGCATCCTTTCCAGGAAAAACTATTGCAAAGCATATTAACAAGCTTGTTTACCAAAGGCACTCATAAATTACGAGGTGCAGCATTTGAAGTTTAAAGAATTGCTTTCAGTGAAGTGCAGCCATTTCAGTAAACAGGACAAACAAGGCTCTAAGGCAGGAAGTCCTGGCAGCAGATGAAATGGAGAAAGCAAAACCAGCCCCCCTATTTGGCCTGATATGAACCTATTGAAGTCAGTGGCAAGATTCCAGTTGCCTGTAGAAAGCAATCTTTATGTCATTTTGTGTGCTGATACCCTCAAATCAAAGCTGTTGGACATTGCTGCTACAGCATGGATTTTTTTTTCCTGGGAGTTCTCACTCTGGAAGCACCTTCCCTGAGCAAGCCACAACAGCTTTCTCAAATCTAACATTTATTGATTAGATAGATTAAAGAAAATTAAAGCTGCTGAATCAAAAACCCTAGGCAGCCTTAGCAGCACCTTCCTCTGCAGGAGAAATCACCAGATTATTGTCTGAAATCTGTGGACAGTGTCTCTCCTCTTCAGAGAAGATTTTTAACTCTCTTTGGTTTTTATAACAGCTTGGAGGAAGACTGAGAAATTGACGGTAAACAAAAAATTAACCAACATTAACCCAGGGATACCTTCAAAGCCCACTGTTTCCTATCATACCCCAAAATGTGCAGAAGAAAATGTCACATTTTCTACCCAAAGCAGGATGAGGTAGCAGCTACTGCATGTGAAAGCGGTGATTCTGCTTGATTGTTATTTTCTGTGCGAACTTGAGGCAAACCCAGTAACAAAGCCGGACTTAAAAAACCTCTTTTCTGCTAGATTTTTGAAGTGACTCAGCAAAAATAATCACAGATTCTGGTTAAGACATGACAGCATAGAAGCAGAGCTGCTACTTGCTGGAGTTGAGGGTCTTGCTACTTTTTCTAAGTGCTGTAAAATCTACACAGGGACTACTTTTGCCATCAAATTCAATGGGAAAAGCATCTGACTAGTACCAACAGAAGAGAAAAAATTGAAAATAAAGTTACGATGAACTGCTACAATAAAGTTAAAAGTAGTAATTTCCAACAAAGGAAAATGGAAAGTCGTTTTTTCCCCCCTGAAACTCTCAGAAAGATACAATTTTCAAAGTGCCCTAACCACAGTGAATTGAAAAATCCCCAATTTTTCTCCTCTATGAAAAAAATGCCTAATGTTCAAAAGTTCTCTAAACGGAAAACAGAACTACTGATATTCAGAGAACTGAATTGTAGAATACAAGGAGAGCTCAGAAACAGAATAGGTGATTGCTTCTGTAAGCATCTGCATTAATACTGATTTGCTAGAAAAGTTCAAGGAAGAAATTGTAAACTAATGTGTGACATTAAATCAGTCTGATTCTACTGAAGTCAGTGGAATTTTATGATTGATAACGCTAAAGTTCTTCCACCTGGCTTTTAAAAAAATAACAGTTTATATTTCTCAATATTTATTTTTCATTTCTTACTATTATGAAAACAGACTACTTTAAATATGTCTATAATACTTAATTTACACCCATACCTAAACTTTTTAAGGTAAAGATAATTATAAAATGTCATTTGTGTTAGAAAAATTTTAGATTGTTCATATATTCTTCATGCTGGGTACCATAACACTTAATTTTCAAATCAGAACTGAGTTTGCTTATGGAAAATCCTGTGTGCTCTCTTGATAAAATAAAAGGAGGGGACAAAGAGAGGAAGGGTGACAGAGCAGGACAGTAAAACAGATGCAAATTGTAGAAGTGAATTAAATATTTTTATTGATTCATTAATTTTTTTTTGAGTTGAGGTTTTAACCCTGCCCAATCCAAAAAGCAAAGACACCATTAGTTCCTTGGTACAGCTGCAGTACTCAGAACTGTGTTTTTCCGGGACTTTGCCAGAGCACACCTTCAGAGGATTTTACCTTACTTTATAATAAAAAACAGCTTCCAAAGAAATTAATTTGATATGCAGTAGAATTTCTGCAAAGTAAATGTTTGAATTGTATTTTTCTCTCTCCCTCTCCCATACCATTTTTGCATATACATAACTTTTATAAATCTAGTATTGACACAGCCCAATCCCCCTTGCAATTATCTGTGGTATTCACACAGCTGATGAAAATCTGTTATCCCTGTGTCAGCATGCACACCGGGGGTAGAGGCC
>WEIT01037361.1:318926-335592 GCA_013389985.1 Dryoscopus gambensis | reverse complement strand
CTAATGTGTGACATTAAATCAGTCTGATTCTACTGAAGTCAGTGGAATTTTATGATTGATAACGCTAAAGTTCTTCCACCTGGCTTTTAAAAAAATAACAGTTTATATTTCTCAATATTTATTTTTCATTTCTTACTATTATGAAAACAGACTACTTTAAATATGTCTATAATACTTAATTTACACCCATACCTAAACTTTTTAAGGTAAAGATAATTATAAAATGTCATTTGTGTTAGAAAAATTTTAGATTGTTCATATATTCTTCATGCTGGGTACCATAACACTTAATTTTCAGATCAGAACTGAGTTTGCTTATGGAAAATCCTGTGTGCTCTCTTGATAAAATAAAAGGAGGGGACAAAGAGAGGAAGGGTGACAGAGCAGGACAGTAAAACAGATGCAAATTGTAGAAGTGAATTAAATATTTTTATTGATCCATGAAATTTTTTTTGAGTTGAGGTTTTAACCCTGCCCAATCCAAAAAGCAAAGACACCATTAGTTCCTTGGTACAGCTGCAGTACTCAGAACTGTGTTTTTCCGGGACTTTGCCAGAGCACACCTTCAGAGGATTTTACCTTACTTTATAATAAAAAACAGCTTCCAAAGAAATTAATTTGATATGCAGTAGAATTTCTGCAAAGTAAATGTTTGAATTGTATTTTTCTCTCTCCCTCTCCCATACCATTTTTGCATATACATAACTTTTATAAATCTAGTATTGACACAGCCCAATCCCCCTTGCAATTATCTGTGGTATTCACACAGCTGATGAAAATCTGTTATCCCTGTGTCAGCATGCACACAGGGGGTAGGGGCCTGGCTGGTTCACATCAAAATTCTGAAAAATAACTGTTCTTACTTGCATTAAGCATGAGTTTAAGTTTCTTTTTTCCTTCTGCCTCTTCAAGCAGCTGCTGTTTCACCAGGTCTTCATGGACTTCTATGCAAGCATTGGAATCTGTGACAGATCCAAAATAGTCAATGTCCCTCTGTGCATGGTCAATCCTCAATAGCAAATTCTCTACTTCACTCTTAACCTCAGCATTATCAGTGTTCAGCCCTGCCAGGCGGGACAGCACCGTCTTGGAAAAGTCTCGGAACTCGTCCACGTATTCCAGCACGTCTTGGTTGCATTTCTCCAGCCTCTTCTTTGGTTAGAACACGGGAAGAAAATACATAGATAGACGTGGATATTCTGTGTACATTACAGCCTCACTCATGATTACTTTAAAAATCATACTGTTCCCTCCTTCCCAGTTCCCCTGCACCCATCTATTCCAACCCAGCGGGCTGTTGCTGGTATCTGTTTGAGGAGAACATCTGAGACTGACACCAAATTCACAGATCTCCACAAAACCCCACATTTTTTTCCTTGACGTGGTTACTGACAGCAAGATACTTTGTTTTGCTGCCTAAAGAAGGAAAAGTGCTCTGGTGGAAGCAGCCAGAGATACTTAAAGGGCTCATGATCTCTGGTGACTTGATTTCCAGAAACTTTTTGGAACTCCTCCTTTAGGAGCCCTGGTGAAGCAGTCTTGAAGAGTTTTCTGCAGGAAATCTATAGCCATGAACATTTTACATGAATACACCAGTTCTGACCAAGGCAGAATTTTTCACCCATTTAAATGTGAAAATGAAAATACTGAAATGCTATATTTAAGGAAGTTTTGGGTTCTTTCTTTTTTTTTTTCCCCTCAAATCATTGTCTGTATTAAAAAAAAACCAACCCAAACCAACAACAAAAAACCAACCAACCAACCAAAAAAAAAACCAAACAAGAAAGTTAAAAACCAATTTCTTTACACCTAAATTCAAGTTATCAATGTTTTCAAAGGTAAGTAATATGATTTCTCTGTCGCAATGCAGCTGCTTCATAGGTGCCCTGAAAATAGTAGCCCAGTGGCCATTTGGGGAAGATGAGGAATGTGAGTGGATCTTTTAGCCCGGACACCCAATCACAGTAGGTCTAACTGCTAGACTGGGTGTTCTGATTTGGTGCTTCTTGCACAGATTTCAGGTGTTTTGTTTTAAGGTGGGAATGTCTGAGTTTTCTGAATGATTTGTGCTCCATATAAACCTGGTGGATGTGGTTGGTTTGCTTTGTGAGCTGTGGTTTCTATATGCTACCTCCACTCTCCCCCATTTATATCAGACCATAAGTCCCCAGGAAGCTGCCTAATTACTTTCTACAAAACCTTTATTTTAAATGTTTTCTAGTGCTGTCTTCAGCATCTGCCTCATTCTTTGTCCTGTTCTTTGTTTTGTGCCCCTTGCACCAAATGCCACAGGTAGAGTTACCTCAACTTCAATGGTGCCAAAGGAATAGAAATTGCCAGGTGAAGTTACTGCTATAGTGGCAAAGAAAATGTACATCTCAGTCTACAAAATGGAAAGAGAATAACAGGCTAATCCTTCTGTTCCTTCTGTGTTGAGAAGATAAGACTAATGAGGGCTTTGTACAAAAAGGGATGTGAAATCAGGCAAGTTAGAGCTTCTCTAAAAGTTTGCCAATGCAAGTCGAGTGCCAGGGACACGTCAATAATTTGACATAAACAATATATGGTTATAGCACACCAATACTGAAGAGGTGTTTTACAGTACTGGTAACTTTTTACTATAAAAAAAGAAGCAAGAACTGGTACATTTGTATAAGTAATTGAAAGGAATTCAAAGAATTGAAAGGACGGCATTTCAGTCTCCCAGATATTACGGGTTTATTTAAAGTGCAGATACACTGCTGCTTTGCATAAATGCCTCTTAAACGACCCTTCCAGGTAGGGATATCTGTACATAGGAAAAATAGCTGATAAATTTCTATCTCCTTGCTAATAAATACTTGGCAGCATTTCTACTGGATACATTATGTTTATACAATTCTTTAGGATGGGCTGTGACAGTACTGTTCAAGTTTTTGCATTTTTAGCTAAATTAATTGATGTCATAAAAAAATTACAAGTGATAACAGAATAAAAACATAACATTATGAAATGATATCCTGCAACAAGTGATGTAGTAAGTAGGCATCATTACAGTTAAAGTTTTAGCAAGAATTTTACTCATTCATTGGAAAAAAGGTGGAAATTTACCCTTCTGATTTGCTACATCATACAGATTGTCCTGAGCTCAGAACATCCACCCATTTTCAAGCCTCATTTCAGTTAGGTAGAGCTGCAGAAGGATTCATCAGGCACGTACCTCCAGAGACAGGAAACGCTGGTCAATGTAGCTCAGCAGGGCTGCATCCTGCATCAAGTACTGTGCTGCTCCCATGATGCTCATGAGGAATGGAACTAGGAAAAAATGGACTTGTAAGACTACCATTGTACCAGAAAATTTTGAAGAAAAGTAGTGAATCAAGTCTGTGGGCAATCCCAAACGGCGCCAGTCCAAGCTCAAATGCAATTTGCTGTCATCTGACGTGAAAAAATGACACTAAAAATTACTAAAAAGTTAAAAATACTGTGGCTGAAAATATTAAAAGGACTTAAAATGGCTGTTGCATTTTATCATTAAGAAAATAATGTTGTGGCAGAGGGACTGAATGTGTTTACTTCTAGGAGCCAGATGACTACTTCTCAGTTTGTGATCCTATGATCAGTCCCAGATGTTCAGCACTGAGTCACATCGAGCCTGTAGGCCAAATTTTATTAAATACAAATAAAAGTAATTTATTTTTCCCTCCTTTCTCCTCCCATCTGCTTTCCCGTGTGACCAAGTCTGCAGTATGTGCTCTGCGCAAGTCAGAGTGGATTTGCAATTGGTAGAACACAGGCCAGCCCTTCACAGGCCAGTCTGATGCTTAATGTCCGTGGCTGTAAAACCATCTAAAGCAATTGATTTCACTTCAACTATTCAGCCTATTTACAGTAGGACTGGAAACCACAGATAAAATTATTTAAAAAAAAAAATTCCTTCTCCTTTTTCTCTTGACAGTTCTTTTCCAGCTCCTTAACACAGCTCTGTGTCAGTTTAGTGGAGTCCATGACAGACATCTCCTTTTGGCGTAATATTCTATTTATTCTGGCTTAAAAATTAATTATAATTAACTTACATGAGTCTACTGCATTTGAGGCAATTTGTATTTACTTGATTTCATCATTTCCCTGACTGAATAACTTCTTTGGAAAAAATCATGGCCATGCTAACACTGTATTTGCTAGAAAACCATGTGTTAGGAGCTTAGAAAGCTCCCTTTGTATCTGAAGCCAAGCTGGACGTCTCTGTTTCTCAGAATTCTCCACCTCTTCACTTCTCCCCCACCGCCCCCCCGCCATTTTTCTTTTTTTCCCTTTTCCTACAGTTTTTTTTTCCTCTCCTCACATTTACTGAGCTTTCTTTTTCTTTCTAACTGCCTTGTGTAAGCATGTGAATGCTTGCAGAATTCAAGAGCGTGTGTCACAGCAGGCGGATTTTTCCCTCTGTGTGTTTGATTTTTTGCATGGTAGCTATGTGTGCTTTGCAGGCAAATTTCACACAAGTGCACAGATGAGTATTCTGCATTTTAGTACTGCTTTACCCTAAGAGGTGCACACAATTTGCCAGCTCCTATTTACAGGCAAAGTCAGTGATGCACAGAGAGGTTAATACTTGATTCTTCACCCCAGTGGTGTTTTACTTTGCTCCAGAGCTTGAGGGGATAGAGAGCTTGCACTGAGAGCAGACACCTTAGGAAGTCTGTGGTCTTCCTTGATTCTGTCCTATGGAGCATCTTGACACTGTATGCTCTCTTCTTTTCCACAAAATAATCAGCTGAAACACCGGGGAAGATCAACATAGGAAAAAATTCCCTTTTCTTACCTCTGAGGTGAACCTGGAATCCTTTAGTGTTATTCTCTGAGTCTCTTATGTCTGTCACAGGTAATGATAGGGAGATGAAGACTATGGAATTCAAAATTATAAACTTAATTTCAAGAAAGCATATTTAAAAGTCAAGATATAGATATATAATTAATTTCTTTCCTTCATCTTAAGACAAGTAAAATTATCTAAAAGGTAAAATATCTTGAACTGCTGTACACCCTGGATAAGCTTAAACATGCTGTATATGGGGCTAGATTTTGTGAAGTTGCTCAATCATTTCTTAGAATCACCAGCAGCTGAAAGAGCAGAAGCCTCTAAGGATTTCTCCTAATGAGGCATTGCCATGCTTATTAAACCATGCTCCCATGGTAAATGGCAATGATGGTCCATGTCAGATGCACCATTCTGGGAAGGCATGGCACGGCATCTGGCTAAGTCCTGAGCTTTGCTGGGTTTTAAAATTTATTCTGCTTTGGTTGTTGTATATTTTCCACTTCTGTTCAGCCTAGATATATACAGAAATGTGGGGTTTTTTTCCAGCTACATATTATCTGTATAATAAACAAAAAACCAAATAAATATATAGCTATTTGATGGTGATTTAAAGCAGGATTGCTGACATACCTGGCAAGATACTGGTCTCAATGCACAGGATATTACACAATCACAGAGCAAAAAGTTTGTTTTTTGTTTTTAACTCAAGGAACTCTTTTTCTCATGACCATTACTCCCTTGATTTGAAAGACCTCTCAAAGATCTAAAAGGAAACAAGTGTAATAATGCAGGTGAATATGCCTTTTCACTGTTCTTTTCCTCTCTCTGGCTGAGATGTTATTCTTTTCTTGTAAATGTTGCTTCTTTGCTGCATTTATTCCACTTTTTTACCATTTGGTGTCTGTTTTGACAGCTGTTAGATATTTTCAAATGAAAAATAGGCATTTTCAGCTCCGTCTGTGTTTGTGGTTTCGATTTCAGATGCTGGATGGAGTTTTAGGTTTTAAAAGCGATGTTGAAATCAGTTCAGAGTGTATACTTGATGTGGCAGAAAAATGACATTTCTTTCAGATATTATTTCACTCATGTAATTGCGTTCTATGTTTTGTTGTTTGGTTTTGGTTTCTTTATAAGTCAGTTTCTTTCCGTCATTTCAGGTGGTAAAACTAGAGAAGTGCCACAGTAAATCAGGCTCTTTGCAGCAATTTGCAGCACTCCGTGGTGCCTGCAAAAAGTGTTACTGTCAAGGGGAACGCTTGTAAACTCTAAGTTCACTTCTTCACAGAAACTCTTCTCTCCATCATTCTCAAGATGGAGAAATCTCATCCCTCCTGAGATAGGGCCTCAGCCTGGAAACCTCGAGGTTGCTGTTCAAGGCCCTTCCATGCCTTGTCTGACATCGGCCTCTCTGATGTGTCACAGATCTCCAGCTCTTCCACATCACTGCCAGAGCCTCTTGGTCCAGCTCTCCCTCAGTTCTTTGTCCTCCAGTCCCACTCTGGTGTCTCAGTTCCTCACAGGAATTATAAGGCATTTTTCTTTCTGAGCTTTGGGAACATCCCTGACTCCCAGACTCCCTCACCCTTCTTCCTTGGCTTTTCCTAAACCATGGATGCTGTCCTGATGCCGTGCCCTATTTATTACAGCCCTGAAAGCAAGTGGGAAGTCCCCTCTCCTGTCTCTTAGATGCCAGTAATGCACAGGTACACCAGATTTTACTCCTGAAGTACACACTGGCTTAAAACAAGGTTAATTATGTTTTTCATCTTTAATTAACCTCAGCATGCAAAGCAATAACAGATGAAAAAGAAACATCAGAGTCTGATTAAGAGCTTTCTACTGATTTTATAAACACCTGCATCAGAATAATTGCTGCTCAGCCTGATGCATCAGTGATATCCCAGTGCTCGTGTGCTCATGTGGGATTTTGTTTGTGATTGCAATTTTGTTTAGTTTACAGCTGCCTATTTTGGTAGGTTTTGATTCTTGATGAATCGCTCTGATGTTTTCTATTAGTAATATAGAGAGTCACTGTCTACTTCTGTATTTTCTAACTTTGTTAAGACTTGGGTCTGCAGAATCAAGTCCCTTGTTACTACTGGCCACTAGTCTAATGCTGCGATCTGTGAGGTTAGAAAAGACCTTTTTCAAAGTGGGAAATCAACACTTAATTCCAATTCTGCCACTGCCTTTTTCTTTCTAACCACCCTCAATTTTATACCTCAGAAAGTGACTCACATTTCTGTAAAAAAGACAAACATATGAAATCCAGTTGAAGACCTTATGTGGTGCTCAGCTGTAAAAACAGTGTGGGGAGTGATATCGGTCAGGAATTCAGTGCACTGTGATGAGGAGGAGGTTTGGCAGAATTTTGGGATTCGGACAGAGGACTCCACTAGGCGGCTCCCAAACTCTGGGAATTGGAAGGCAAACTCGGCTGAACCGCGCGACTCCGAAGCCTCTGAAGGAGGTGCAGCACGCGGAGGGAAGTGCGGTTCGGCTGCTGCAGAACGACAGGGAGCCAGACGAATGGAAAGCTGCTGCCAGGCTTTAGGGACGCGCTGCTGCAGGGCCGAGCTCGCCGTGTCTGGGGTCTGTGCCACCCGAAACAGGGAATGCCTGAGCTCCCTGGAATCGGCAGGAGCCCGGGATGTCCAGCGCCTGCAGAAAAAAGGAGCCATCTCATCAGGACTGGCTCTACAAATGAAATCATAAAGGCGAAATACACCTGCATTTTATTTGTACAGATTTATAGTTGGAGTGAGTTAAATTGTAGAATCATGGAATATTTAGTGTTGGAAGGGACCTTCAAAGCTCATCTAGAGAAACCTCCTGCGATGAGCAGGTACCTCCTCAACCAGAGCAGATTGCTCAGAGCCCCATCCAACCTGGTCTTGAGCGTTTCCAGGGATGGGGCATTCGCACCTTTCTGGGTAACCTGTGCCAGTCTTTCATCACCCTCACTAAAAAATTTATCCTCTATCTGGTCTGAATCTACCCTCTTTTAATTTAAAACCATTGTCCCTTGTCCCAGTGCTACAGGCCCTACTAAAAAGCCTGTTCCTATCTTTTCTATAAGCCCCCTATAAGTACTAAAATAATTCAGAGAACTTCATCTGGACAGGGATTGTGGAATAGTCTGACATAAAAGTCAACGATGTGCAGTTATTTCGAATGGTCTGTTTGTTTGTTTGTTGCCAAACTCAGAATCACATATTCTGCTGATCAAAGACAATTCCTGGTAGCTTGAAACTTAAATTTGTACAACCCTAAAACTAAGGACACTTTGAATTGCACAATTCAATATAAAACAGTATTAAAATTTTCGCTGCTTTTGGCTTGTTTTCCAGTGTGGAATCCGCTCGTGAATACTGTCACTAAAATTTGTTTTGCTTGAATGTTCAAGTTCATTAAACCTATTCACAGGAGTACAGTAGTCAAAATGACATTGCTTTAAATTCAGAGTATTTACAGGAAATTATTATGACAATTGCCCAAGTAATTTCAGTTGAGAATGCCTGGTGTGGTTTTTTCGTTATGTTTATTTTTGAAACAGGCATATTAGGTGTGAGGCACGACTTGTGAAAACCTGAAAAGATGCTTTTTGAATTTTAAATTCCTAGGATGTTATGTTTCCAGTTTTTATTGGTTATTTGTGTTGTTTTCTTTTCTTTTGGGGTAGTAGACACTGACATGGTAACATTTCATCACATAGTATTTCTTCATTTATTGCTGCACTGAAGAAATGGATTCACAACCTGTACTTAGGTGTTGTGAAGAACCAAGAAGGGCTCTATATATACCTGGGAAAGCTGTTAAAACTTAGCGAGTAACTCTCCCTCTGAGCTGACTAAATGCCACCAGCTGGCGGAAGAAATGTGTTTAGTGACGATGAATAATGCAAATGCTTGTGGGTCAGTGGCAGGTATGAGGAGAGTTTGTAGCAGGGTGATGTGCTCTGGGACTGCAGCTGTGAGTACAGAACTCTCTGGCGCCGTTGTTTAAAACTAAAACTCTGGTCCTGCACTGAATTTCCGAGCGGCTGCTGGTGACACGTTCAGAGATTTCGGTGATGGTTACAGTGCCAGAAGCATGAGCTGAGTAGAATGGAGTTGTGCTAGCAAGTGTCTAATTAAATCTATAAAACCTAAAAGATAGGAAAACGTCTATGAACTGGGGGAACTAGGACAGAAAAGGCCCTGAAGGGGCCATGCAGCAATTGATGAGGATGGTTGAAATTGATTGTGCTGGTTTTCTTTTCACATTACCAGTAAAAATGAGTCCTATAAAGGAAGATGGGCCAAGCCTGAACTCCAGAGTCATGCTTGAAAACAAGGGGGACTTTAAAAAGACTTTTAAAGAAAGATCAAAATATGATAAAAGAAGAAAATACCTGTGATTGTTTCTTGCTATTTCTATCTGCTTGCTATCACCCAAATCCTGGTCTGAAGGTAACATTAACAAGGTCTGTTTTGCCCTCAGTTTTCTACACGGGAGTCTTGAGATTTCTACTTCTGGAAAAATTTGTTAAGATTTTCACACTGTCCAAGAATACTTTGGATGAATTCAAAATTAAGAATTGCATTCAGGAACCCAGCCAAGGAGACATATTCTGACATTAAATGGAGATCTACAGGTATAGATTTCCGTGTCTCTCTAATCTGGTCCCAAAAATAAATTTCATCACTTCAGTCTTTTTTATTTCCAGCTTTTATTTCTGCCAGCCAATTTATGATCTCAAAATTATCCTTTATGCATGCCAGAGAATCTAAGCAAAATAAACTTAGTAATTATAGTGCAAAGCAGGGGCATGTGAGCTAATAAGCACAAAAAAAGTACGTCAGAAGAGAGCATGATTTTTTGAGGCACATTAATCTGAACATTAGTTCAGAGAAATCTACCCTGACAGACAAGCTGCAGGTCAGGAAAGGGTGTGTCCATCGGACCTGGAGAGCAGTCAGCTGTACAGCTTTTCAAATTGACATTTTTCTAAGCCCCATCATATCAAGACACTTTCACATTTTCATTCAGTGTATGCTTCGTATTATGCTGCACCCAATCTCTGAAAGTGAATAGAAAATAAGACATTCACAGAAGACTCCAGATTAGAGAGAGTCTTTTCAAAACAAACAGAGTGAACTCCAGGCATGACACCTATGCAAGAAATGGATTTTGTGCCCTGTGTGCTCTCTCTAAGGTTAGCACTATCACATTTGAAAGTCAGAGTATCAGATGAAGTGGTCCTAGTGCCAGTTTATGATGAATAATGAAGCAGATGCACTATGCTGCCTGGGAAGGATATAAACAAGTTAAGTTGTCATGAATAATAGATAACCATTTCTTTAATTCTTCTTTAGAAGTCAGCTTGTTGTTTAGCAGTGCTACCATTGTTATACAGAATCCATCCCCCAAGCTTTGTTGTATCTCCAAAATTAATTTTCTCCATCCAGGAAAAAGGTCACACATTTCTGTGCACAGTGTGCAACATTTTGCAGTGCTGTATCAAGTGGATTTGATCTGTTCCCTTTGACCTGTCAGGGCTCAGTGCACACTGAATTTGTATGGTTTGAAATGTGAGTTTCTGCTGAAAACATTCCAGTCTTGTCATAAAAATATGCAACTCATAGAGTGCTCTCTTAGGAAAGAAGCAAAACACTTGTCTTAGGAGGAAGGCTGGAAAGGAGCGAATCCTTTCAGCAATGGATAATATGTGGTAAAATTTTCCATCTCTCTAGCCCTCAGTTGGCCAGACAATCAGAAACTGTTTCTGTTAACTGATTAAAATAGAAATTCAGTGCCACCATTGTGGCCTTTTACTGGGTTATAGGAAAAAAAAAAGAAAAGCTGTTCTGCCCTGCAAGCTATCCAACCTGGCTCTGTTTGTTTCTCTGAGTAGATAGGGCATGACTAACTCGTCCATATGTTCAAACATAAAATTCCTGCTGTGATTCTCTGCAACAGAGGACAAGCAGCATCTGTACATGGGGGAGATATCCCTTCTGCACTTGAATCAGCCTAGTCGTCCAATGGGACATATTTATTCCTGACACTTGGGAGCCAGCACACTGCTGCATCTTTTAGGCCTGCTGGTATAATATCATTCTCTTTTCTGCACATGACACGTGAGTATCACATCCAAACATTCTGCCACAAACTCACTCTCTGCTCTGTGCACTCCTGCCCCTGGCAGAAGGACTGTGCAGTCCCTGTGGGATTGTCATTGTCCTGGGCCCAGGAACACAGTTGGGCTGATTTGGAGAATAGTCCCCGGGAAGCAATCCCTGTAGTCACGCTGTGCTGCCATGGCAGAGTTAGCAGAGAATTTGTGTGTGATAGTGGTAACATGTGAATTTTGGGCTGCGTTAGTGTTAGGACATGAATTTTGGGCTGTGTTAGTGCTAATACATGTACAGGTATTATGCATATTCTAATACACTTACAGGTATTACATATATTCTCTTGGATCCTCTGAAAAGATTATCTATGTGTGTCTGCCTGAAGGGTGATTTAAAAGTATGTCACTGCCTCACATGGCATGAAAGCGACACATCAGATTTGGTCACAAGCTTATTTTTTGTGACTTTCCTCCTCGTCTTCATTACAGTCTAGTTGCTGGTCCTTCAAACTCTAAAGTACATCTGTCATTTACTAACTTCACACTGAATGAAATGGCACAGGATGTAGGAAGAAACCCTGTGGGATGTTTCTGAGGAGATTTTACAGAGAGAGAGACTTCAATCTTTAATTCTAGGCTTCATGTTTTCTTTTACTGGAAATTACTCTTAAGAAAATACCACAATTTCCTCCATGTTTGGGACATGCCAGGTATTAGGAGGTGTGGACAGCTTTTTAATCTGTCTGAATGATATCCTTGTGTGCTACCTTTTGCTACATGTATTGATCTAGGCTCCTAAGGGGCATTGTTGCCACACAGCTGAGGATGTGCCATGGCCTGTTAATTATAGATTAGGCTGCCTTTTCCTGCCTCCATGCAGGACTACATATTTCCTGTTGGTGTATGTTTCACATGGGTCTTTACTAAACCTTTACAGAACAAATACGCTCATCAAGAGTCTTACAAACAGAAAAAACTAGAGAGCTAAAGGTGACTTATAAGAAAGCAATGCAAGGAGACCTGGCAGCTCAGATAATGCATCTGTAGCCCTACCACACAACAGGCCCAAAGCTGCAAACACACTGCTTTTTGTGGAACAACCAGATGCTGCCACTGGAAACTGTCTCAATTTGACATCTATGGCCAGATGGTCAAACCTGTGCCCTCTGTATATTGTAATGCATGCAGAGAGTTCTGCCGAGTGCAAATAAATGGGAATCCAGGCACTGTCAGCAGTTAAACAGGATTACAGCAAACTCTTGCATATACAGCCAAGGGACATCAAGCTTTTAGTGGTGGTTTATGCTGCATGTGTGACCTGAATGTGAGACCTAAGCTTTGGCCCAGCAAGGTCCTGCCCCTCAGCAGCTGTTTCAGTTTCGGATGGGCAGGTGCTCATCCCACAAGGGAGGTAAGAGGCACTGGGCCTCCGATGCTGTGGCTTCTCAGTTGCTACTGGTAATGGATTTCATTGTTACTCTTTTGTTCTGCTCTAATATAGAAAGGGACTGAAACCACCCACAAAGTAAGTTAACCTGACTTTGAAATGGAAACAGGAACAGTTTCTGAGAGCACATAGGGACTGGAATGGAGAGCCTTGGCTCTTAAAACCCATTCACTGAACAGAAAAATGGGCTTTTGTTGTGTTTATCATGCTGGCTCTGTCCTGAGCAGACTGCTGTGAGGCCATTCAGTGCATCTGCCAAGGTGGGCAGGGAGTTAGGGCACAAATCTGGTCCCAAATCCAGGCTAAAGAGGGACATGGATAACTGCAGTTACTATAAATGAGGATATGCACATCCATAAACTGTCTTGAAGTATTTGTGACAACCAATAGGGGTGGTATGGCACTGGAAGAGAGAGCTCTTGGATAACACTGGTGGATCAGTAAAGTGGTAATTACAGACTCCACTATATGCTTTGTAACGAGGCATGTGGCTCCAGCTCGATGGTCGATGGTCTGCTAAAAGTGAGCTCTGGATAATTTCTTTCTTCTTGAAGCTGGCATCAACTAAAATGAGTTGAAACCTATCTTCCTTTCTCCCTCTAAACATTTCGTGGTTTCTTGGCATTATTAAGCAGTTGTGTTTTTCACAGTTACTGCATTTCAGTCATAAACATGGAAGGTGAAATACACCCTGGATGAAAGATGCCACAGACCACTGAGTGCTGTTATGGGACTTGTTTCCATTGTAGTTGTTGGGAATGCAATTGCACACTTGAGAGTCTTTTTTACTTACTTAATTACCTAGTTTTTCTGCCTACAACTGGGCTAATAAACTTCAAAAGCCATGGAAAGATTTCACAATACTAGCAGTACAAACAGAACGTTTGCCTTTATTCTTACTGCTCCAGAGCTTCACAAGCTGTGCTATCCCAATTACCTATTTCCAATGAACACCATCCCATGAGAAATTTCCTATCTTCTGTAATCTAACTGAATATAGGCAAAATGGAAAAATGCACATGGAAAAATCAGTTTGCCCAGCAGGGCTTTTGCACAGACTAATTCTTAGAAAGGAATTTTAATCTACTCCAAAACACCTAGGGTGATTCCTCTGGGTAGCAAGTGCCAATGCATGCTCAGTGAGAAACACACTAGTAAGGGATTAGTATGATGTACTTCTGTTTTGTGCAGCAGTATCCTTGATGCTGTAGAATAGCTGCAAACTCCCCCTTTTTTCCAGATTGTGACATATGGGCTGGCTGCTGTACTGCTGCTATTGCTTGTCTCAGATGGGATTCACTTAGAGCAGCACTGGGAGTGAGGGGGGAGGTTCTGCAGCCTCATAGTTGAGGACACAGTCAAGCCTGACATGAGAATGGAATTTTTCTGGTTTCAGAATAGCATTGCAGATTACAGGAGTTAATGGGGGATTAGTTAGTCAGAAAATACGGTTCTATATCATGAATTTATGTACACAGTGGTGGATCTCTGGTTTGAGCAGCACACATACATGTGGAAAAAATGTCACAAAGTGGTTTAATACAGAAAAGCATGCAGACAGTTTGTGCTGGATTTAGAGCGTCAGGGAAAGCAATTGTGTGGAATTGTGTTTTTAAGAAAAGAACTGCCCAAAGTTTGCAAACATTCCCATTTGGCACCTCTTTCACTTTTACTTTCGTTTTGGCTCAAGTTCAACACTTTTAGGTGGTGCAGTGTGCTCAGGAGGCTTTAAATGCCTGTGGTGCTCCCCTGTTGCAGCTTCCCCCAGTCCTTCAGTGTCCTGAGAACCAAGTCAGAGAGCTTGTGCAAACTTGCTGAGGTCGACACCACTCCCTTGCTTTCATATTCACATGAAGGGTTCATGAGAACGATCTATCTAGAAAAGCTTTGGAAGAGAGTGTGGATGGCTGTAAACTACATAATTAGGAAGTGTACTGGCATTGTAAAGGTACGTTTTCTTTAGCCAAACACAGCAAGTTTTCTGAATAATATCCAGTATAGAATAGTCCTTCAAGTGAATTTTAAAAGCCTCTTTTTGAGATTTGTACTTACCTATTTCGGAATGTCCTGATGCTTCACGTGTTCTGATTTCCCTTTTCTTCCCTTTCATAGCTGCTTATAATATTAACTGTATACTCATAAATAAAAAACCAGCTCTCTTGCCTGAAGGACATTTATTGTGTTTTTGTAAAAGATTGGTTCAGGGAGTTGAATTCTACTGGACCACACACGCTTGCAGGAGGAGTCATAAATTTTGCAATTGCAAGCATGGTTAAATCTTTTATTTATAAGTTGATGTACCTTTTATACTGTCAGAAAATAGTGCGCAGAAGGTACTTCTGGTGCATCTGTCGTAATGTCAGGAATGACTGCCAGTTTACAACTTTCAAACAGTTTGTTGTAATCTCAAACATCAATCTCCAGCGTGAGCTCCTGGGTACTAAAATAAACAAACAGAAACCCTGTCTTGCTATAAATAGAAGGCAAGGCAAATGTGCTTTGATAAACTGATTTTAAAAGAACCTTCATTGTATGCAAAATATTGTGGAGAAAATACAAATTGTGAAGGTCTATTTAATTACAACTGGCAAACAGAGGGAGCTGGACAGATTGTGGCTTTTAATTCTCAGCACTGCCCATGGGGGCTGAAGAACCTCGCTTCTCCCTGAACTGATTATAATCCATCTGACGTAGCGCTGCCATCTCAGAGATTTCTGAAATACAGGAATTCTGCAGAAAAACGGGAGCAAAACGGACTAAATCTGCACATAGGTCTGTGTTCTGTAGTTTTTAAGCTCTGCCTGCTTGGCCTGTGTGCATGTTTGTGCATGCACGCTAATGACTCTGTTAAGCTTTGTGTGTCTGAAAGCCTCGCTTGTCTTTTTTCCAGCTGCACCCCTTGATGTAATAAAAGGTATCATGTCTCCCAATAAATCTTGCCTGCCTTATACCCTTAGGCTATTGTAACTACAGCAATGTTAGGTAATTTGCCAGCTTTCACATGTGTTTTTCAGCCAGGCTGTGGAAAACTATAAAATAAGGTAGATGGAATTTAATACGTTATGTGATCCACTGCATGTTAGTATTTAGATCATTTTTAGTCTGGCTCCTGTAAAATGTTGGTAGTCAGGACAAAGCAGGAATAGCTGGGGAAGCTGCACAGCAGAAGAGATGAGTAGGAGGGCTGCTTGTTTATTTTTCAGCAAAAAAATGTGCACTTTTGCAATTTTATTTTATATTCTGCACATGAAAAAATCAAATTTATAAAAGCTCTCTTCACAGCTTTCTGCATTGAGTAGCTTTCAAATTATTAATTAATAGAATAGGAAATGTTTCTAGAAGACCTAATCTGAATAATAAATAAGCAGAATAATTTACTTCTCACCCTTTGCTAAACACATACTCAACAATTCCAGTTAAAAGCTACGTTCTGCTGCTGTTCAGTGAAAGTTGTATTATGTGAAGTTTTGACAATAAAAATTACCAGCAGGAACTTCAAAAGGCATTCAGAAGCTCCATTTTTATATTACATACAATGTATTGTTTTATTAATAGTCTTTATAGTGAAATAACATGGAAGCCCACCCAGGTACCAGGCACAATTTAATTCTTTGTTTTTATTTATCTCAATATTTATAATACCAGTCCTTTACTGGCTGAAGTGAGGAATCCCAAGTCTTGTTCAAGATTTTTATATCACGTGAGGTTAAACGTGGTTAACAGCACTGGATGGAATGCGTGCAATGGCATCAGCGATACAATAACCAAACAGTGAAGGACTTTGGCCCGAGATGTTTTCAGGGTCATAGGCCTCCTTTGAGACAGTGATGAGCCAAACTGGGATGTCCTGTGGGGTCTTTCAGTTCCCAGCTGGACCGGCCTGCTGCATCAGAGTGGCCCCACACAGGAACTTAAATTAAAAAAGTGTTCTGTTGCTGAGCCAGGAAGAATAGCTGCTTTCTTCTCTTGCTTTTTAAAATAGTACCACAAATCTCTAAACTGTTTTCTCTTTTCTTCCAGTGTTCAGGGAATGCCACAGATAAATCAGAGTACACTATCCATTATGGGATGTATCTTGATGATCGTTTACCTCTCAGATGTCCTTCAAACTAATTTGGACTAAAATAAACAATGGAATTTTCAGTCCTGAGTGCTTCAGACATGATTTCTCACTGACTACTTCAAATGAGTATTTTGTCATTTGGCTTCTTCAGGTCAGGAGGATAAAAAATGGGCACTGTCAATTGAAAGCACTCTAAATAGCTTAACAGCCATTACCTTAGGCAGTACCTTTTACTCTTCATTT
>WEIT01037361.1:288671-318578 GCA_013389985.1 Dryoscopus gambensis | reverse complement strand
AAGAGTATTTTGGAAATGCATCACTATAAATCATTAAATATTTGCACCAGGGGGGCACATATTACCACCCATTAAGCCAGGGATGCTTTTCAGTGTCTAGCCTGGAAAAGATAGGAGTATATTGATGCTGCTGAGGGAAGCACCCATCTTTGGTTTCTATCTGTTCCAGGAGCAAACACAACCCATTCTTTCAAAAACTGAAGGCATAACAATATTCTCAAGAGTAACCATGCCAGAACACGTTGTTTTCTCAGACTCCCACGTGGTATTTAATAACCACAATAGGCTGTACGTAAGCGCACCGTGTGCCTGTCATTTATAGCAAAATATTTATTTCAAAATATTTTATGGATATTAATTGTGAACGATATCCAATAACACAAATAGGAAAAGAAAATTTATTTTGGTTTTATTTCATCTTTCTCTGAGTTTGAAAGTCCTTTTGTTGTTTTTTCACAAGCATCTGGAGGTATTAGGAGCAAGTTTTAATGACTGAGATATTTATTAAAATCACTTTTAATTTGAAAAGTAGAGCCCAGTACTTAAAGCTTAAATCCCATGTTATAAACTAGAATATAAAAACTGACTTCCTAATTCAAGGCACTTTGTCAAAGGTGCCAGAGTTTAAATAAACCCACAAAATTTTACAGTTTTATGTTTTATTTTTGTTTATACTTCCTTGGCAAAAAGACTGAGCATTTAAGTGGCCCTGCAGAAATGCTTCAAAATTACAGGAATCAGAGCTGCAGTTTAGAGGTACAAACTGCTTTTGAGAGACTGAAAGTGTTCTGGAAGCTGTCCTGAGCACGATGGTCCCACTGTGACCTGCACTAGCTCTTTTTGGACACTGACATTGCACAAGCTTGGCATTCTCTCAGATCCCATGGAATATCGCAGGGGAATTTTCCATGGGATCTTCATGCTGAGCTGAGGAACCTACTATAAACTTTGGGAATGCACTGAATAGAAATGGCTCCTGTTTAGCTGGAAGTACAAAACAAGGGCACAGCTGCGTGAGGCGGTCTGTGCTACTCTGGCAGATGTTTGGGTGGAATTGCCCTGTATGGACACACAGGGTCACCCGAACTAATGATGCCTTACGTTTTAGCTTTTATATTCTTCAAATCCTGAACTGCTTAGTATGTAATTCTGAAGTTTCTTGTAGCCTGGTAGCTGCTCTCTTATGCCAGATAGACACAACAAAGCTTCTCAATCCTGCTCTCCAAGGACATCCTAGGCCCAAAATGTGTAAACCAACGCCTTTAGAAGAGGAGTGAGCTTGGAGAAATTACATCATTAACTGAAGCTTTAATTGGAGAATTAACCCTGACATGCAAATGGACCAAACCTATAAAAGTGTGAAGAACTCGTGACCTGTCGTCCATCTTGGGGTCCATTTTGGAAGTAGCCTCTGGCTCCCCAGGGTGTACCTTTGAAGGCCTTTCAAATAAATACCTACCTTTATTCCCTTACTCCTGCCTAGACTGTCCCTGGGTAGCCACTCAAGGCATCACCACTCTCTGCAGAAGCTCTAGGGCCCCATATAATGGTGCAGAGAGATTTTTACTGACATACTGTGAGAGTTCGGTGTTCTTTCTCTGCAGAAAAAGAATAGAAATGGCATGGCTGGCTGAAGACAAAGAAATCAGGATGGTAGAGAGAGAAAATCCTTAAGAGAAGACTGGGATCAGCCAAACTTGAAGGATGTGGGTTTTTTTGTTTGTTCCTTGTGGTTTTTTGAGGGAGCAGTTAGTAACAGTTTTGAAAAGACAAAATTGAGTGTGGGGGGATATTTTGTTGAATGGTACACTGATTTACACAAGCAAACAAGGACAGCACTTACTGCCTGCATCAAGGACAAGAAGATATTTTTCTGGAAATCCCCTAAAACGGATGCTGAGTGCTGGACCAACAGGCCCAACAGCAGCACGGTGTGCTGTGTGTACATTATCAGCACCCATCCCAGCCTTCATGACCTGTACACTCCATTAGAGGAGTAACTGATTGCTTCTGTGTATGACCAGATGTTTGACTTGAAGAGCATTAATCAAATTTCCCAAGGCAAAAGAAACATTAAGCAATTAATTAAGATATAATACTAGACTTCTAAGAGTGTTGCGACTGCACTAATTAATCAAACCAAGTTGGAAGATTTTGTTTAAGGAGCTCTGAAGCACTCTCTGATACACTTCAGAGGAAGGAGCTGTAGGTATTGTGGAGGAGAGCTGACCTGTTCAATCCACCCATTTTGTACTCACATCTGCTGCCAATATGAGAGATTTTGTGTTTGAAAGTCAGGGTGAAATCAAGGGGTTTTTTTTGTAGTCAGAAAGACCTTTGTAATAAGTTGCAGTGTGGTGATACAAGGGTCACCTCTTTCCTTCCTCTGAAGCAGAAGAAAACTGCTTGGGATTTTGAAGGTGAAAACAGGCTACTGCTTTAACCAGTCATTTTGGGGAAGTATGGAAAGAATATACAGTTAGGAAAAGCTACATCATGATTATGCTCATAATTTTCAATGTTTAATGCAACAGCACTTAGGATCCATGGGTTGAAGGCCCTTTCTTGAGGACACTGTATGCTTTCTGATGAAGGAAATGCTCCTATGCCACTAGCAGAATTTGAAAACTGCAGAAGGTTTCTTCATGTTTTCTCATGGTGGGCACAGGCAGACTTTTTGAGGACCAGAGTGAGAGGTTCTTCAGGTTTATATCAACTGAATAGCAACATTCATTTGGCACTGTAGGTAACAAGGACTGGTCTGTTTGCTAATTTTTATCTGAAAGCTTTTCAAATCAGCTCTAATTTTAGAACTCCTCTTTCTTGGTCTGTCGTATGAAGGTCCTGGGTGAGGAAGATCATGATAAACCTCCTATGGTCATTCATGCAGGAAATTAAGTCATGGCAATTAGATCAGATGATCCCAAGAGTGTAAGAAATGCAAACATTAGGTACGGAAATATGTAAGAAAATACCTCTCTTGACACATTATCAGCTATAGCAAACAGGAAAATTAATGAAATATTGGTGCAAATTTTCAGACTATTTGTTAGTATGTGAATGGATGTATTTGTTCTTGGTTACTGGAGCATATTTTGGTTGGTATGTCCAGACACTTCCAGAAACTCACCTGACTTTTTGGGATGGGTACTGGTTGGACGATACGCCTATGTAGAAGGTAGTGGAGAAAAAGTTAATTAATCAAAAAGATCTGTAGCACTTAAAATCAAAAATGGACAGCCTGCAGTTATTAAAAATTAAGAACTACAAAGTTTCAATGTCATAGAAGATCTTTGACAATTGAGGCAGCAAATTAGATGGGGTTTTGACAGGCTGAGTCATATGAGAGGGCAGGAACTGTATGGTTTGGGGTTTGTGTGATGAACTGTGGCTGTCAGCCAGAAAGAGATTGGCTAACTCAATCAAGGTTAAACTAACACCAGCCATGAGTAACAGGCAAATAGTGGCTGTCGCATAATTTCTCCAAAACAGGTGAGGGTGAGAGTAAAATGTCTTTACAACGTTCAAAAGGAAGATACCAAAATAAAAGAACATGACTGGGAGGCTAACTTGGCTATCAGCTTGGGAAAGCAGCCAGATGTACATTTCCATAGAAACAAAAATGACAGATTCATTTAAATGGTTGCTTCAGGGCCAGAGTCTTCCCTTACTGCCTAGAGAGGGTTCATTGGCAATGGATGGAACAGACAGGTGCCAAGCTGATGAAATCATCGCTGGTAATGAAACCATTAATTGAGAGGGGAATCTTGCAGGGGAAGCTGATACATTTGGAAAAGTAAACAAGCTGTCATGCAATGCTCGCCCATCTTTGCCAGCCTGTATTTCTGAACTTTGCTAATTGGTCAAATAAAAGATATTACCTCTGCCCACGAAGTTCATCTATTTTCCACTGATAGACTATCATGGACCAAACATTACCATTAAAAAAAAAAAAGGTTTGCTATTTAGTTGTATTTAGTTGTAACTGTTATTTATAGCACCTCCTTCTTTCCTGGTATCTCTCAGGAAAACTTTGGACAACAAAATTCATGAACCAAATCAAACTGTGACCTGGATATTAGAGGGTTGTTAGAGTTTATTGGCATGTGAAAAATAGAAGAAAACATTTTTTATGTAGAAAGAACTCATGCTACCCTTATCCTCTTTAATATTTAATGGTTTCATGTTTCCAGTCTCAGGCAATTTTTTCTCCCTGAAATCACAGAATCTCAGAAAAATGCTGTACAAGACTGACAGCTGAGAGGGCAGATAATTTTGTGTTCATTGTTCTGATTAAATAATGTTGAGGTTTTTTATCACCAATTTCTGCACTATTTCAAACTTAGAAACCTGATACTGCCACATGTGGTGAAGGATTAGGGCATATCCCAAGATATGAAAGTCTAAAATGAGGGAAGATTTCATCAGGATATGGTTGGGAAGGTAATTTTCATTATAGCCAGATATACATGTCTATACAGCTTACTCCAATTAGTATTTATAAGTTGATTTTTTAAAGGTCATGCCTGTTGCATTCTCCTGATGAAGTTAAATCTTAGGTAACATGTATTGGATGGAGATACAGTGTTCATTAGCTCACACTGAGGTATTTAATTTTTTATATTTTAAATTTAAGCTTTTTGTCAACAGAATACATTAGTTCTGCTTCAAAATATCTATCAGGCTAAACGGGCAATATTGTCATAAGGTTAAATAGTTTTATTTTGCACTTTAGAAAAATTCTACACTACTTTTTGATAAAATAAAAAATTAAACTCCTTGTAGCAAAGCTTCAATATATATTTATTTATTTGAAATGAATGGGGTCAAGAAATCTTTGTGAATATTTATCTTTCTGGGTAACAGGTGGGACTGAAGGGGAGGAGACAGGAAACGGGGAAAGTCAAATCTGGACTCACTAAAGTTTGCAGCAAAACTTTCAGTCACATGATTGGGACCAAAATGTCATGAAAGGTTCTAGGAACATTATTAGTAACTGAATATTATGCCTTTTCATACAGTTTCTATGCTAAATCTGCTCCACCACCTTGATCCTGTGAGATTTTTCTTTCTCTTGTCTTTGACACTGCAATGATTTATGTAATGCACTTGACTTTAAATTCTTGTACAGTCAAGTTGAATTAATTGATTTTGCCTATAGGAATAGTAAGCTTGTCCCTCTTACCCTTGCAATATGAAATATTTGTGTATTTTAAGTGTACATGGCCAATACAAAATATACATAAAACCCAACGAAAATTCTGATACAAGAAAAAATTGTTCAGTAGAAAAGCTTTTTGTGAATTTCAGCATGAACATTAAAAAAAAAAATCTGTTTTATGATTAAAGATTGAGACAACCAAGCCAAAATTACTCTCCTGCTATTTACAAATCCTCTTTCAGTAAGCCTCTTCCATCCTTCTCCAGATATTTTTGTGTGTCTCTTTTAGGAGCCCTCACTTCAACATAAATGGAGATGAAATTTAGCTATATGAAGTTTCTTTTCTTTCATTTTCTGTGATGGCACCATTTGCACAATTTGTTATTTGTCTTTTGTTATTTTGCATCTCTTCTCAGCTTTGCTGCAGTTGAAGTAGATGATTGCAGCGGCTGCCACTCAGGTTGGCATTTCCAGGGTGTGGAGTGTGTAAAGATTCAAGCACTGAATTGAGTTCAGAGAGTGCTGGAAGACTGGGATGTGAACTTCCCAAATCCCAGTTTTCTCTGGAGTCCTTCTCTCAGGCACAATCGTATCAGTCAGATCACCACCAGTACACTGACATATCTAGCAAGACAGCTAATAAATGCTAAATCTCTTCCCTTGTCACAGCTGCGAGCTCTGTGCCCCGTGCAGCAGGCACATCCTTTCCAGCAGCGAGAGGCAGGCTGCAGGAGACAGGAGGCACTACAAACCCAAGGAATTTACACCTCGAGCTCAGTTTGCACACTGGCTGTCTTACGATTTTGGCACACCAGTTCATTCTGAGCTCTCGCCACCTGTCACAAATCCCTGCGTGCATCACAGTCAGAGACCAGAGCAGGAAACACGTCAGGGCTTTGGCTGGGAAAGGCATGAGCTTTGTTATCGCAGAGCTCTTTATAGTCTCTGATATCTAGTTTTGACAAGGCTGTAAGTTATTTTGGAGTAAATGAGGCTTCATTTGGCTTAGTCTGTTGGTTCTGTTGTTTGGCTCTTCATCATAATGACTTCCAGTTGATCTTTTCAGGAGGGCAAGCTCAAGTCCCCTCTGTTCTCTGCTGGGCTCTGCCTTTTAAGGACATTTTAGGGTTTGCACGAAACTTCCTGAGATGAGGAAACTTTGAAGTCACTCCCAATATTATGTCACTGCAGAAAAAGGAAGCAGTGACAGCCTATGATTTGTCATAAGACAAGAAATAACCTTTGAATATTGGTCTCATTAGATAGAGGCTTTTTGTTATGGTAATATTATCATCCCAGTTGATGCAGAAAACTGAACAGGGTCACAGAACAGCAATTACAAGACATGTCAGAATGAAAGAACTGGGTAAGAAATAGTCTTTCAGGAAGGGATTGTTGGCAGATTTCCCAGGAAACTTCTAACACAGAGATGCCTGATTCACCTAATTCCTTGATGCAGTCCACACAGACAGCAATAATTGCCTGCTTTCTGAATGAGCATCTTGGGATCAGGACCATTCACCAAATACTGAATGCACCACACTGAGCTAGGAGATTCTTTTCTCTACCTGTCCCATTTAGGGACAGGTAGACTTTATCCTGCAGGCTCTTGGGGCTCCAATTATGATACTGAAACCTTTCAAAACATTCAGAGTTTGTGAATGAGGTGATCATACTGTGTATATGCAGTGTTTAATATATGTGGAAAGATGGTTGCAGAAGGGAAGATTTTGAAGTTGGTGCTTTTGAAAAGCTCAACAGAAAGCGCTGAAAGGAAAAATAGTTTCTAAAGAGATGGAAGATTAGAGCTGTTAGCATGGGAAAAATCCTTTGGTGTGTTGAGAAGAGCTTTGTTAAATGAAGTAATTTTTTAACCTCATTTAATGAGCAAAGAGAACGTTTAATTAAAACAAATAGCAAGATTTAATTGTTGAGAGTAAAATTTATCTGGAAGTTAAATAGTATCAGTGGGCTGAAATGTGTTGAATGGTCTTGCTCCAGCCCTGCTGTGGGCTGTTTTATCTGCTGTTGCATGTGGTTATAATAGAATCAGATCTAAGTGTTGTGTGAGAGCTTGGAGATCTTATAGGTATGTTTTTCAAAGGCAGAGGTGAAGAAGCGCTTCATGGTTGTGATGATAACTCATAAAACTCAGTGCACTGGTGTTGAAAGTCTACAGCTGGATCCTGGCTAGGTTTATAGGCAGCCAAAATTAAGAAGCAGCTTCCCATTCTCTTCCTGTCCCATTCAGCCTTTCTTCCTCAGGGCAGGCACAAGCAGCATTCACAGGTTTTACAGAGGGCTAAATGCTGTCTAAAATATTTTCCTGACCTTCAGTGAACAAAAAAATGTTTCTACAGTTTAAAACCAGGCTTAGCTCAGCTTTGGGACTTCCTTCCTAGTCTAAAAGAGCCTCGTGCCTTGTCTTTGATGCCATTCAAAAGACACAATGATTTGCACTAACAGAATTGGTACAACAGCTTTGGTGCTCTTAACTGACTCTTTCCTCATTTCCTTAAAAAATACCTTAATAAATCTCTTATGTGAGGAAGTGAAGTAGGAGAACTGCTGTGTTGCCATTGTCCCTTTTCCAAGCCTTCCTCATGACACAGGATGTTTAAAATGAAATTTTTAGGCCCCTGGAGTCCCAAACTCCATCGAGCCATTGATTTCTGTGCAACTTCTGTTTCATGTTAGCAGTGTGTAGAATGCCTGGTCCTGGTGGGCAAGTTACGGGCATTTATCTACAGAGAACCAATTCTTCAGTTCAAGAGCATTCAGGATATGTGGATTCTAGTAAATTAAACAGTGACAGGGAACTTCAGTGTTTATCAGAATATTGTTTTCTGTATTGCCACACTTTTCAAAAGGTCTCCTGCTCACTTTTGGCCTGAGCTCACTGCCATTTTCCCAAATAGGAGCTAGGTGGGATTCAGGCATCATTTTTGGTCAGGAGCCTTCCCAATCTGCCATCTGAACCCAGCCTGTTTTGGCAGGGAAGAGAGTTTATTGGTGTGACATGAGCCATTCCTTGCCAGGTGGCCTGAGGGCCAACCAGCAGGCTCGTGCGTATTAATTTATTAGCATAGCAAAGACATACTTAAAGGTTTTTTCATTTTCATTTTCTTTTTTTTTTTTGACATTAATTGTAATGAAATTCAGTTTCAAATTTTCATTAAAAAAAAAAACAAGGTCTTTGGTTTCAAAATGCCAAAATTAAATGTTCCAGCATTAATACACAGCAGCTGTTTGTTCTTTGATGAAATCACTCAAAAATTCATTTGTGTGCAAATAAAAACTCATTTTCTCTGAAATGGTTTGGAAAAAGTCTTCAAGTTTTAGTGCTTAAAATTATTTCTAAGTGTGGAATTGCTTCAGCTCACCCAATCCTTCCTGTTCATAACTTGTTGTATGCAACGAGTAAAAGAACAGCATTTTTCTATGATTTTCTGTAACACTGATATTTAGTAAAATGACAAATTGAGAAAGATATTAATGGTCTGATGAAATAACAGACACATTGCAGGGGGGAAGCAGAAAAACCTGGTCTGCTGAAAGAACATGACAGAAACAGAGGCTGCACCTGGTTAAAGCAGTGTCTGTGAGGGGGAGTGACATTGAAATGCCTGGAATCCTGCCAATCCTGCTTGGGATGCACAAGGATGGAGTGACTGGAATTGGAAGGTACTGGTAATTAGTGATGGTAAGTCATGGCTTGGAGCACAGCATCAGCATGTACACCAGTATGTGCAGACATCCAGGTTCTGAAATGTGACCCTGCTTTTGGGAAGCCAGGATAAAAAGTCTGTGTCTGCCCAGAAAATGCTATTTTCTGTCAGGCAAGAGTCGACAGAAAGATGCCATGGGTTAGGTAAGGTGAAACTCCACTACTTTACATTTTTTATAACAACAGCCAGTGAGTCCCTTTGCTCTTAGAATTGCAGGATCTTTAGTGAGCCAGATCCTAGAGTGTGGCAGAACCTCCCTCTCCAGGGAGTAGAGCAGAGTCCTAAATATAGCTCAGTCTGGAAAGTGTTTGGATGTCACCGGGGTAGGGAATGTTTTATGAGGTTTCCATGTATAAATAAAAGATGAATGCAATTAGTCCTCACCATAGGATATTTCCTTCTATGTGACCCAAATTTATTTTTTCTATGACTTCAGCAGGAGATGTGCCATCAAACGCCTTTTGAATATCAAAAGGTTTGAATGAGCTGCCATAATCAGCTCCATAACCTTTTGTAACCATCTTTGTGCAGAAAAATTTTCCCTTTGAAATCCATATTGGCCATTCTCTTTCAGGTTATTACTTCAAATATGCTCTGCAACTCTCTCCTAATTCGTGATTCTAGCTTTTTTGTAAGCTACAGATGAACAAGGCTATTTTGGTCCCTTCAGGTCAAGGCTGCATGCAGTTATAAACACTGTGATCTCATCTTTATGCTTTTGGACTCTCCACACTTTATTTGTGCCAGTGATGCTTTCATGATGTTTGCCACAGCCTCTGAATTCACCCTGGTTTGAATCTGGACCATCAGGTTTATTCAGAGCCTAAGATTTCCATGAAGATCGTGGTAGCCAGATCTGCTCAATACCTCCAGTGGTCAGACCTCATTTTCTCCAAACCTAGAATAAGATTAACAGTATTAAATTACTGATGTCAATTACTGTTTTTACTGCTGTTAATTATAAAATCACTGGCATCAATTAGAATTGCTTGGAGCCCACGTGCAAGCCCAGTGTCTTCTCTAGGAGGAAATAATTTGAATGAACACTGAAGGATAATGAAAGTAATCTGCAGGGGATGTTCTCACCCCTGTGCTGCTCTGTAACTAATCAGTTTTAACAAAATTGTGCACCATCACCCTTCCAGAAGTTCCAAGTGCCCCACTAATGGTATTATTGTGCACGAAGTAAAGGACAGTTGTTGGTACAAAAGGGACACTGGCTTCACTGAGAAGAGCTGGCCTTCCCACTCAGTTGCAGAGCTTTGAAATCCATCTTTCTTTGGAATTTCTCTCTTTCTGATGCTAATTCCTTACTTGAAACAATCATTACCTGTTTCTGGTATTGCCATCTCTGAAGCCTTAAGTTATTATGAGGAAGAAATATAGAGGCAAGGGAACTTCATATTAAGGAATAAATTTTATTCCCTGGATTTATATAACCAAATAATACATTGAAGACAGAAGTAGCAAGTCAAAGCTTAGACTATCACACAAAAAATAAAGCGAGGCATGAATGATTAAGATCCAAAATTCTAGACATATCAGTGAAAGAAACCTTGAGCTTTGAAGGAAAATGATAGGATGCTAGGTTGCTGCTGACCCCGTGAGTGGATTTTGGAATGCAATTATTCAATTTTACTGAGGTGTGGTGGTTTGAAACTGAGTTGATGGACAATTGTTTAGACCAGTGGCGCTTCTCAAAATTTACATATTTAAACTGTGTGGAGAGGTGGGAATTTCCCTTTTGGTGTTCGAGATCCCCGCGGGATAAGGGGGGGATGGACCCTGGGGCTCCATCTTTTGGAGTGGCCCCGGCCCCCCTCCTTCCCCGGCCCCAGGGCATGGGCCCCAGCTAGAGGCGGAAGAGCCACCTCAGAGCCGCGGGCAGCTAAGGAACAACCCTTAAGCTGCTGCATAGCCAGTACCACCCAGTGTGGCTTCTAAGGACTGGAGAAGAGCCTCCCTCCCACCTCATGCAGCCCCACGCAGATCCCGGTGGGAGCTGAGAGAGGGTTTTCCTACAACTGACGTAACTAGAGTCGAGCTGAGGATTCAGCTGCATAAAGAGAAAGATTTTTTTTTCTCCAACATAAAGCCCGAAGAAAACCATGGTGACTTCAAGGTCAGAGGGAAAGAGAAAGTAAGTCGTGGGAAATGGAGCTGAAGATGGCGTCAGGAAAAGAGGGCGGAGCATGCCCAGCAAAAAGCTTAAAAATGCTTTTTGCAGGCCATGGTAAAAACTGTAATATCACAAACTGTTCCTTTTCTCTTTAATCCACTTAAAGACATGGGGGGATGAGAATTTTGTGTGCCGCCTGTGGTAAAAGAACCGTGACTCTGCCAGGTCACCTCAGAGTTATAAGAGACTTTCAGAGATGTTGTGAAGAAGAGAGCAGTTGCTTTTAAGCTAGAATTTGCTTATTGTGCAGTCACCCCAAGACATATATCCTTAAAAAGATACACCCCATGTTTAGCCCATGCTGGCAGTGTGGGAAACCTGCAAGATTTATGGGAGAGATGTTTTGCATGGCAACAGAATTTTCGGGCGGGTCTGTTGCCCTTTGAGCAGTTTGGAAACCACGTGAAGCAAAAGAAAACTTTTTTCCTCAAATAGTGGAGAGACTTTTAAGAACTGTAATACTGACCAAAATTATAGTTTGTTATCCTTTGTGTGAGTTATATGAAAAGGGGAGGGGCTGGAGGAAAAAGAGGGTTTTGCTTTAATTCCTTGTTTGTTTTTTTTTTCTTTTAGTTCTGTTAATAAAATTCTTTATATTCTTTAAAGTATGGAGCCTGCTTTGCAATTCCTCCTAATCCTTATCTCACAGAAAGTAAAAAAATGCGAACCAAACCACTACAGGAGAAAACCCCCAGTTTTATGCTACTTTTTGATAAGGAGCAATCTCCATAGAAGCATTACTTAGTGAGGCTGTGCAGTGCAATAGAAATCCATCACCCTGTTTCAGATTTCCTGTAACTGTGTTACAGCAGTGGAACAATTCAGTCTTCATGTCTGTAAATACTGTTGTCCGATTAATAATCTCAGTAGTTATGATCTTCCAAAATCCCTCAGGCTGACGGAAAACCAAGTAGAAAAGAATTCCTTCTGTAGTGTTGAATAAAAGAGACTTAAATGGGGGAAATGAAGAGACTTTATATAATGTGGAATCATCATCAAGGGCTCAAAGAGCATTGTCACAATGGAAAAATTTGTACGTGCTGAAGCTTTCAGTATGTTTCACTCTCTGTGTCTTACCAGTGCTACAAACCCTTAGATACTGCTGAGTAAATTTTGGTTTTTTATTTGATTTTGCATTTGATGATCATGCATTACATTGTATATCTCAGTCATCACAAAAAAAAAAAAATGTATCTGCGTATTCACTGGGTCTTCATGTTTTTGGAAAGAGGCAAGAGAGTTGTAGGTTGACACAATTGAACACAGACGAAAAAATCCAAATATTAGACAGAATTGAAACCAGACCAGGACATGCCTTGTGTTTTTTGTGGAAGAAGATGAGAAATTGATTATTCAGACTATGACTTGCTGAGACAAACTAGTGCTTGTTGCAGAAATAACAACAAATAAGCCTAAAACATGCAAATTGTACAGTTTCTTTGGAGGTAAAATAAAGTGACCTTTCATAATACCAGTTTTAGCTGGAAACACTTGTAGATGACTGAATTTTAATTTTCTAATGGAGTAGCAAAATATTTTTATCTTGATTTTTCATAAGTAAAATGATGCTATATTGAGACAGGAATTCTCAGCTGAATGAGATTTTAGCTCAGCTTTGGAGTATAAAGTGTTAACAGTTCCACAACCAGTTATTATCTTCAAGGACTGTCATATCACTAATTTCATATGATTTATCCAATTTATCTGTATCATCTTGAGTTATGGTCCTGTCATAGTAATGCTTGAAATTCTATTTTGTTTCATTAGAAACTTTTGAGAAAAAGTTTGGAGCAAAGGAAAAGCTTGGGTTTTGGTGGTTTTTTTTTGGTTTTTTTTTTTTTTTGGTTTTTTTTGAGAAGTCCTTTGTGAAATACTGTCAAGCACTTGCATTTCACTCTCTTGTGGCTAAAGCTGGAATTTAGTGCCAGGGTGCCAGGGATTCACACTGTCTCTTTTTTTAAAATCAGTGTAAAGTATTAAATACTTATAAGCTTTTGGCTTTTTAAAATAAGCTGCTGATTCAGAACTAATTTCTGGTTACCTGCTCTAGGTTCAGATTTCAGATTTCCCATTGACTCTAATACAGAGATTTCTTTTGCATTTGTCTTTGCTTGAAAAAGTTGTGTGCAGTGCTGGTGAGTAGCACTTCCAGCACTTCTAGAGATGCCTGTAATTGGTGTATGTTTATGGCAGTCCTTGCAAAACAACCCACCATCAAAACAACCCAAGGGACTTTTAGATGAAAAGCACATGGATTCTGCTTTTTGGATTTTGAAGTGAGTCAATGTAATAAAATATATTGCGCACTGGTGAAATTTGTGTCATCATTCCAGTCATTAAATATGGTATTACAGCTAGCAGGAATTTGATGTTTTTTCAGGGCAGAACCAGTAAAAACTTTAGTGCTGTTTGATAAGCAGAGATCCAAGCAGACTGAACGACATGGTGCCATGAACACTTTTAGGGCTTTCAGTACTTCCTCTAAAAATCCACAGAGATGTATGTAGAGATGCTCTGAGCATCTGTGTCCTTGTGTACTTCCAGCATCCTACTGAGATCTCCAGAGTAAGTTGGAAGCATGAGTCTGGATGGTGTAGCTGAAGTGGCATTTGAGATGCTTATTTTGAAGTGCAGCAATTTGGTGCACTTCGGCAGGTTTTCTTCTGCGAGTTGGTAAGTGACTTCCCTAATTCAACTCCCCTCCCACATAAACTCCACAATCTCTTTATAGAATAATTTTTCTGTGAGCTTTTAAGAGAACTACTCCACAGCAGCATTAAACTCTACTCCTACTTTCATTTAAATTAAGCCTGATAAATCAAGTTATAATTCTTTCCTGCATCAGGGTTTTTTTTTTCCATTCAATTTATGGCAATCACAAATTTATGTAATTATCTGTATTTATGTCACTTAAGATTGTACTGGTGTTAGTGCTGTGTTGTAGTCAAATAATTTTCTAGTGTTTTAAATACAAGTCAGCAAGCACTGAGCATGCCTGATTACCCTCCTTCTTTCTTTTAATTTTGCCTTCTCATTTGCTCTTTCTGTACTTTTACCTTTGGAAAGGTTCATTACTGACACCATGAAATTCAGCAGTGCCTTGTTTGTTTTTTTTTTCAGTAAAAAGTTCCAGAATAATTTGGTAAATGCTGAGAAAGTTCTGTGTGCTACACTCATTAATTTGTCTGAGCAATGTTGCGGCCGTTCTCATTTTGGAAGGTAATGTGCAGTTGAATGGAAGCATCACATATTAACTGTGCCGTTCACAGTCTGGAGCAGCTCCAGGAGGGCAGAGTTCAGCAGCTTCTCTGCTAAAGAAGAGAATATTTTCATTTCTTCCCCATCAGGATGTTCATTCATTAAAATCTTGGCACTACAGCCTGTGTGCATCTGCCTCTTTTCTGTCACAAATGCCAGAGTTCTCTTCCTTTCTTTCTTCTGTCAAAGGACATCAGAGAACCTGAAGTCTCAGTGAGGACCATGGAGAAAGAAATGCCTACCTGAGTGCCAGAATCAGAAGTGCTGATGAACACATCAGTTTGGATAGATCCAGATTCCTGTGACACAGGATGGTGTGTTGCAGTGGTACTCAGTTACAGGAAAGAGTAAAATGGCTCTGGGGTTCCTGACATGATCAGAAAATACTGATCAAATGTTCTTTCTTTGGGTCTGAAGATTTCCTGCTCTCATTTTGTGTTTGATAGACACAAAAAGAATAATTTTGGTGAGTTAGGATATACTAAGAATTCCTATAGTGGGAGATGATTCTGTTTTCACTATTTGGTACAATCTGGCACATCTGGTCAATGCAGAGCAGCTTTCTAAAATCCAGAATAACTTTTTTCTACCATTTACCAACACAGAATTTCTACTGCCTGATCATAGTACTGAGCTTGAAGTGGTAGATTGAATGATGTAAATGTGAACATTAAACATAGTGAGGTAAATAAACTGCTATCATATATATATAGCACATATCTTGAGATATGTTACCAAAGCACTGTCTTTTTTCATCTGGCATAAATCTGTCACTGCCGTTGCTTTCCTGTACTATTTCTAGTATCAGCTGCAGTTAATATGCCTTCCATCACCACTAGATTCCACCAGTGTTCGTTCACTTCTGCCACAAAAAACCTGAACAGAAGAAGTGCACTAGGAATCAGAAATAAAATTAATTCAAATTCATGTACATTAAAAAAGAAAGGTTCTTAACAGCTTTCATCTAAGAGGCAGGAATAAATGTCTTAAGTTCTGCTCACCAACGAGAACAGAAATGTAGTTAGTATTTTCCTGTTCTAGCTGTTCTCAACGCTGTCATAAATTATGGGGGTTTTTTTGGGTCTCTTAAGTGTATATTATAAAACAAGACAGAGGAGGTTATGCAAGTTAAGTAGCAGGAATGCTGTTATCTGTAAAAATCCTGGCACAGAAACTCCCAGGGATTTCAGAGTCAGAGGGGCCGTGAAAACAGAATCTGACCAAATATTTGAGTTAGAAATCCACAGATTTTGGGGCTCAAATTAATAGCTTGAAGGCCAAGGTGTGGTCATAGCAGCCATATAAAAATTAAAGATGAGCAGCTTCATCTCTGAAATTCTTGATGACTCCATCAGACCTTAAAGCGTTCATATGTCCAAAAACCTGCTTTCTGTACATTGTTTTTCAGCATGAAACCCAAACCGAGCCGTACAGTTTATACTGAAGAGTTCGCTTCAACTCATTTTAGTGCCAAAGATGATCCATGAAGTAATTGGAGAGTACATGTCGAAGCTCATATTTGCCATAAACAGGAAAATTGAAATGATTGGAGGCGGAATTCTACTTTTATTGAGAGCAACAGAGGAAAGAGGCCAAAATTAAAGGATTCTGTGAAAAACCAATGAGCATGTGCCTATGTGAGTTAGTCTCTGCCTGTGTACATCCTTTGAGATAACCTGCCTCTGGGCACAAAAAAATAGCTGCATTTGTGGCAGGGATGTGAGAAAGGATTTTCCATTTAAAAATTCATCAGCGGAAAGTAATAGAACATTACATAATCAGACTATTTTCATAAACTATTGATAACCCAGTGATTATTTAGTTTTTTATGCTGGCTGGATTTTGTTCACTGAAAATCTGTTAGAAATGAAAGTTCACTAACTTAGTGGCCACAATGATTTACCCCATTCTATATATTCTGTCCTGATGACAATTAGCAATTGCCTTGTAAATATGTTCTCAGGAATGAGTTTTTGCTGAAGACTGAGATATCACAGAATAATTTTCTGCAGTTCTGAATGATGATCTCAGCATTTTCGGAACTGTTAATTCCTTGTCTTTGCATGACAGTGCTGTTGTCTCTGTTCTGGTGAGATAAGGGGACAAACTGAAGAACATGTCGATTGAGAGAAACGAAAACTGAGACCTAACAAGCTTCTTCCCATGGGCTTTTTACCTCCAACCCACTTTTCCAGCTGACTTCCCCACCATTCACCTGCATCCCTGACCGCAGGGCTCTGAGATGTTCCGGGTGTTTGTTTTCCCATTTTCTTACAAGTTGAAAGTTGGCAAATTTTATCTCAACCCCTGAAAACTTCAGGGTGCAAAACACGACCAGTGTGAAGGCTGGCATCACTGACGAACTGTTCTGGCCATATGGGGTCTTCTGGGGGAATGGGTGCAAGGGTAGGTGTGCTGCTGCAAACACTTCGAAACTTTGATCAGGCTTGTTTTGTGGGTGGCCAGAGGAAGGAGAGCAGTGGTTTTGCCTCTGCCTGTGCTTGGATCCATGTTGCAGAAAACAGGTAATTAAATTATGGGACTATTCAGGCACACTGGGTTTTTCAGATGCCCTAGAAGAGATTGGTAGCAGATTGCTATTAGAAGAGCTGCTCCTAAAAATCAATTAGCTGATCACTGAAAGTGATAGTAAAGAGAATGGGAGCCTTTTTTCCCAAAGGCTGTGGATGAAAAAGCTTGGGAACAGCTACGTTTCTGCAGGTGTCCATCTGGGCAAAGCTAAGGGAAATTGAATTTGGAATTAAGTGCAGGAAACAAGGTCTGGTGTTCAATGTGGTTTCTGAGTATTTTGAGGAAAGCTAACAAATAGTGGCTTTTAGAGACTTTCTTGAGATCAGATGGAAGGTGACAGCCGTGATTAGGAGGTGTGACAGACGGTCCCTTGGGAGTTTGAGCCTGGGCACCTTCAGAGAGCACTGAGATTCTCGTTCAACACATGCCTGAGAGGCCTGAGGCAGCTCTAGCTGGGATTGCAGACCTCTCCCAGAGCCAGTCTGAGCTCCACCAGAGATGCAGGAGTAGCTGAAGTGAGCCAAAGATATGTGACTGAGAAAAGTGATATCTGAAATAATAAAGTGCTCTCCAAAAGTGCTCATGGTTAGATTATGAAGGCAACACAGCCAGTTCCTCTGGAATGCTTCTTGTGCTCAATGGGAATTTATATCAGATACTTCAGGCGTAAGTGCCCAGATGAATTTAATTCCAAATTTAAAGAATGCTTTATGTAATCACTGGAATTCATTTGGCCTCTAAATATTTTGGAGATTATGAAGATGCTGGGATATTCAGCTTCACAAGTACTATTGAACCTGTTGCAATCGATAGCAATGATTTTTGGCTTGGTGTTTGTTGTCCCTGTCTAAAAGTGCTAGAAGTGAAAGTCATATTAGAATTCCAAAACCTCTGCCAGGAATATGCCTCTGAATGTTTAATTTGCATTTGTTGCTGTGTTTTCTCTGTCTATACATAATCTGCAGCAGATTCCTTTAAAAATGAATTCCCTTTATGTCAGAAAGATCTTGGGGAATAAATCATAACATGGTTGGGAGTTAGTTCTACACAAAACTCTCTCAGAGGCCTTGTGTTTAGGAAATCAGTGTCTGAGACTGGAACTCCAAAAGCAATTTTCATGATTTAAAAATAACTACTAAAGAGCAGTGGCTGTCAGAACAAGAGGCTGTGCAAGGCCTGGGAAGGGAAGTGTGCACAGGGTCTGTGTGCCGGGAATGTTCAGGTTGTTGTCGTATTTACGCTGGCTTTCTCTTTCTACAAGATAGAGATGTCTGCATCAGAAATAAATATTATAAAATAAATAAAATTATAAAATGAATCTTACAAGTTGCTGAATGATGGTGGACAAAAGACTGACACTGAAGATGGTGGTAAGCATCATCACCTTATTGCAAAAACCCGGCCTTTTAAAGCCCTTAGCCGGTTATCTCTTTTCATAGTTTTAAGGCGTAACAAACATAATTCAACCACCCACCATACACCACGATGTAAGCACGCGATAGTCACGCAGCATGTTTTTCTATCCCTAATTCAGCTGTGTCTCTTTCCCACAGTCCTTCTCTACTAAGCCCAAGCAACAGGCCTGAGCCATGATTTTACAAAGGCAACAAAGCCTTCATTTTATACGGTTTTACCTATGTGCAACAGCTGAACTCTTTTTGTTCCAGCTGAACAAATATTTTGTAACACATGTTCTCAGTGTGATCAGACTGTATCCCGGCACTTTTGTGATGGGTTGGATTAGCACCAGTCAGCACCTTCCAGGATCAGTCCTGGTGTTTGCACAGAGCATTCCTGAGCAACCAAAGCAACAAAAACATTGATGACAGCCTGCAGCGAGTAAATTAATAATATCCATAAAACAGTCACATCTATTCATGTGCCCTGTCTTCTAAAGGTTCCTGGTTCCAATAATGAAAAAGTTTAGGACAAGAGAATTAGAGCCATGCTCTTGTGAATGCTGCACTCCTGGTGTGCTGCAGATTTTAATGCTGCAGCTCTGAATCACAGTGGAAAAAACACTTTCAAGAAGACAGTGAGGTACTTAAAGTCTTCTGTTTCTGTATCTTGGAGGCTCCTCCCCTCTGTGAAAGTACTTAGAAAATGACCCTATAAAGGACTGTCCTGGGTTGTCTGTATTCTGATTACCATCTTCATGAGCTGTTAAAATCAGGTGTGGCAATGTTCCCTGCCTCCTCCCTCTGGGCTATCTGCTGTTAATAGCCCATCAGTGCCTTATCTCATAACTCATCATCCCATTGCGAGATGCTCCGCCCAGGGGGAAGCAGCCGAGCATTCCATCCTGGATAAAAGGCTGAGAATTTTGCAACAGAGCCAGAGCCTTTCCCCACTGGATCCCCAGAGGACAGGAGCTGCACAACCACCACTGGACTTTCTAAGGAAGACCAGACCTTTTCTACAAGATCACTGCTTCAACAAGATTTCATCTGCCAATTCATGAGGACTGCAGCCACCGTTTAATCGGACTGCTACCAACACCCTGTGACAACAGGGTGTCAGGGTATATTTCTGACTCTGTCAGTGGTTTGTTTGGTTTTGTACTCTTGCATTTGTTTTGGGTTTTTTTTCCCTTTTCCCTTTTTCCTAGTAAAGAACTGTTATTCTTATTTCCCATATCTTTGCCTGAGAGCACCTTAACTTCAAAATTCTAATAATTCGGAGGGAGGGGTTTTACATTTTCCATTTCAAGGGAGGCTCCTGCCTTCCCTAAGCTGACACCTGTCTTTTCAAACTGGGACAAGGACTGTGAAGTGCTCAGGAACCATCGTAATAAGGAATGTCTAAGTATACCCTCTGATAACATTCCAGATCAAAACCATATGGAATATGGGGATGATTTAGATACAGACAAAAAAGTTTCATATTAATGCAATATGAACTGAAAGGCCCAAGATTTGACTGGCTCAAAACTGCTGGCTTCTCTGAAATTTCCCCTACTAGTTTGTGTTTTATTCACTTAGAGACTCATAGGATTTTTCCATCCTCTGGACAATGAGGGTTTCAGGCTTGCTCATACACAAGTCTGCCTTTTGTTGTTGAATTTACAGAGCAAAATCTTCTTTTCAAAATCTTGTTGTGAGGAAGCATGTGGATGGAAACAGCGAGAAATTAATTAAATGAGAAGCTTATTTTAAAGATAAGGGAATGTGTACCTGACTAAATATGTAATGTAAATAATGAAAGCTATATCTGTAGTACAAACAATAATAAAGTACATGAGGCTGAGCTAGCCTGCGGGCCCTGTAAGAGCTATGCTCTGTGTGCGTCCCATGGGAGCAGGAGAAACCAGCAGAGGCTCTGCATTTCATTAGAGCTTTCGACAATTTTGTAGCTCTCAGGCCTGCTGGGATAAGAGGTTGGCCTTACATGACTTTCTCAGATGAGATGTAGTGTAAACACGTTTCTTTGGCTGGAAATTTCGCAACATTTTCCATGATACTGGATGTTCCTGTTCGGATGAGCAGGCAGCTGGCAACTCGTGTGTGCTTTGAGCAAACGCACTGCAAGCCATCCTCAGCCCTGCTGTAAACTGATATAGGTCAGGTGTAACAATGGTGATATTCTGAGGGAAGTAGATAGAAACTTTTTGTTTTATTTGTTTCTATCCACCCAAGATGCTACAGAGATTATGTCCTGCATTTAGGCAGTTGATGAAATATTTCATTTAATACATGTTCTGAAAATCAGTCAAGCGTTTCAGGATCCAGAATCCAGTGTCCTCCTTTTGCTCTCTTTTATTTACCTGTACATCTAATCACAAGAACTGTATACGTTTTTAGTTGCCCTGCATTAGCAGGATTTGCTGTGCTAAGAACAGCTGAGGAAAATCAGAAACTCAGGATTAGTTTAGGTAATTTCTCTGATTATTTCATAAAGATAGCAATCAAAACCAACTTTTTTTTTTTTTCCAGCAGCAAGAGGAATACAATGGCAACTCCTATCAGCATTTCACTTTTGTAGCAGACAGATGTAGAGGGAACTTTGCTACAGCTGCTGAACATGCGTAAGCTAAAATCTTTGGTTATCTTTTTTCTCAGTTTTTCACACTCAAAGCCACAGCGTGGAGGTTTCCACCACTGAGGATGTCCACAGTGCTAATGTATTCTGCACTGAATAAAGCTAAAACCCTCTTGATGTCTGTAATAGTTTTGTTCATTCTAAAGATTCCGTAATTAACAAATAAATATTTAGTTCTGCTGGTACACTTTCTTTGGGTTTCCTATTCCTCAAAAGTATGGAACTGCTCAGTAGTGTTTCTAAATTATTGTAAGTATCAACCTCTTTTTTTATTTTTTTTATTTTTTTTTTTTTTTTAGAAATGGTGGTAGAGGAATAATTGAAAATACATCCACATATGTAAATAACACCATAGTAGATGTTACAACGCTCCTTTAAACTCTCCACCAGTGACATACACTTTGGCTTTATTGCTCTGCTCCTTCCTATATGAATTCCCTACGCTTTCAAGGTTCAGAGGGTGGAATTATGCACTAACAGTGCTCAAGGGGCCCTTGCTAGTCTTTGATTATGATCTTTTCTGGGTCAGATTAATAATTCATACAGTATTTCTCTGCGAAAAGAAATATGTTGCCTGTCATCTCCTGTCACCTTTTTAAGGTTTGTTACAAGCCTCTAACAGGACTGAGGCCAGATATAAGTTCACTTGAGGAGTAAACTTCAGAAAAAGGATAATTACTAGGTTGTACAAGCAGGCACCAAGTAAAAAGCATTCTTAAGTTGGATGTGTTTTCTGGATCTTCAGTTATTAGACTGTGGAGGACCTTCTCATGGAAAATGATGGAATATCCATTACATGAGACACTTTAAATGCAACTGATCACTTCTGACAGGGAGAAAAAAATATCACCATTGGGAATAAATTTGCTCTGTGAAAGAGCTGTAGAGACAAATAAAAATTGCAGCATATTTGAGGGAAGCCATGCATTCTTCATGCATCCTTTATCTGGTTGCTTTAGGCCATTTCATTACTCATAAGATCTTGTTCATGTTCTTTGGGATACAAAAGTTATCTGATGTAGATTCTATGTGGTTTAGATTTAAAAGGTCGTGTTTGATTTAAGAAAAAAATGTATCAGTTTACCTCAATTTTTAACTAAGTGAGGAAACCCATTTTCAGGAGAGAAAGTAATGTCGTAAACATAGATTTGAACTGAACACCTAGGAACAGAAAGCGATGCCCAGGGATCCTGATTAGCTTTACACTGGCTCATGGGGTTTTTGGAGTTTTGGGGTTTTCTGTTTTGTTTCTCCCCAGTTATGCTCAGTTTGCCTGTAGTACTTGGGACACAGTGTTCTTTGCTGCGCCCTTGCCTGTTGCCTTCTTTCACAAGCAAAAGAGTCCAAGTGCAGCTTGGCAGTCTCGTGAGGTTTCTCATCCTCTGAAATGATGTTCAAGGATAACTCTGGACAGGGATGAGGAGAACCTCTTCGTGCAGACATCCATGGCCTGAGCATGTCTGCCTGCAGGGAACAGACAAAGAGAGAGGTTTGTCCAGCCCAAGACACGGCACTGCTTGCTGAAACCCTTGTCAAACAATGGACTTTTGTATGATTCTGGGAAAGTCACCACTGTTTTGCTTCCCTGCCTATGTGGCCAAATCTGAGGAGAAATCTGTTAATCTGATTTTTTTAGAAAAATCGGACTACATGTGTTCTTCTTCACCTAGAACCATGACCCTGACATGGAAGAAGGCTTCTGCTTCAAAGCAGTCATGCTTCACTCTTCAGCCAAAGAAAATAGCAGTTTAACTTCACATTAAATCTCAGTATCCAGGTCTTAAATGATTTGAAACGCTTTACATTAAATTGAATCAAATAAGTGGAGTATGAATAATATTGCAATACCAAGATAAAGTCTTGCTGTCTTTTGTTTGAAAAAGAAATGAATGTATGGAGGGTAAAAATGTTAATATTTTTTGCACAGAGAGTTGATGAGAACTGTGTTTTTCTTTCACATTCCAACAGCCTGGGAGAGATTAATTTCTAAAATATCAGCAGGGATTACAGCATAAAAAATATTGACATAGGAGAGGCATAGAATTCCTCTCTTTTTAAATGGTATGGATATGATTGAATTGCAGATGAGGGACTGGAACTTTTTATTATAGCAGTGTGAAAAGGTAGATATGGCTAAATTACTCTTTGAGGCGCAGATTTCAATAATGCTGAGAACAGCAATGTAACTTGCAAGGGAAGTATTAAGCACAAAGAAATTTGCGTAGAGATAGAAAGGCCTAATCCTATATGTAAGTACTTAATCTGTGGCAGAGTTTGAGACAGCTTAGACTGCATCTGGAAGAAAAGGAAGTGGGCTTTGAGTTTATCTGTGTTACATTTTCTAAGGAGAACTCAGGACTTCTTTTTGAAGACTAAAAACAGGAGCACCTGGTTGGTATGAGCTGGAATTAAAGGTAACCACAGTCGCCAAAGACTTGATCTGGGGACAACTGTCAGTGTTTGCTGCATTCCTGGCTCCAAATACTTCACCCTGTTCTTAAAATCTTACTGTACTAAGAGGGTGAGAAACAACTGCCATGAAATTTGCCCTGCCAGAGTTACATTCTTTGAGGATTTCTTTGATCTGGGAGAATCCTGTTGTTCTCAGAGAGGTTTGAGAGCTTTCTGGAGGTATTTAACTCCCACATCTTTGCCTCATACCACGCAGAAGTGTGCTTTGCTGTTGCTTGTTCTCTGGCTGGACCAGGCGCAGAGGAAGGTTCATGTTGGAAACAGTAAAGGGTGCTGTAGATCAAATCCCTAGTGATTCATCAAAATGCATGTGTGGCATGGAAAAATGAGAGCATTTGGGCTATGACCTTCTGTGTCTTTGTTAATTCCTTCAATGCCTGTACTTAACTACAATTACCATCACTGTAAAGACAACAAGCCCACTGGAAAAGCACACTGCTCTCTCTCTCTCTCCTGTTCTTGGTCCTCTCTTATACAAGTATTTTGTGTTTCATATCAGATATTATAATACTATTTAGAGGGCAGCAACATAATGATGATTATATGGTTCTACTGCAGTCAGTAAATCTTCTGAATAGACTATCACAATATATATTTTATATAAAAATGCAACAGAAGCAAAATAAAGCCAAGCCTTTTTGCTTTATCAGAAGACAGCCAGTATATTACTGGAATCAAGCACCTTGACATCACATAAAAGAGGTAGCTTACATTACAACAGTCTCCAATGCACTTTATTCAAAGCAGAATATTTCAATGAAATATACAAAAGTATTTATTAGAACTGCAATTTGTGTATGTAAAGCAGTATTGTCAAAAAGCTCTGAGCTGACAAATCAATCTTAGGTGGAATTACTGAGATGCTTTCACTATTTAGCATACAGGACCCATTTTTGGAAGAGTTCTAATGGTTATCAGTACACTGCCAATTGCAAATTTCAGGAGAAAAATGAAAACCACAGGATTTCTACCCTGTTGCAATTTTTTTCTTACTTGTGAATTTGGTATGCTTTGAGGAGACTTTACCATGTGGCTAATTCATAATTTCAGAGTTTCACAGTGTAATCCACAAGGCTCAAACAGTAAATTCACCCCTTGAGTTATCGTAATGTAGTTTCGCTGGAAGAAGCTGCCTTGCTGTGATGTTTAACAAACCCAGACCGAAGAAACAAAGAAGCCAAAAGGGGAAAAAAAAAAAAAGAAATGAGGGGCTGCAGGTGGAGAGAGGTATTTCACAGGAGACCTATCTCTTTTTTGAGTGTAGAGTCACTATTGTTTTTAAAGCTTTCTATAACTTTATTCATAGAGCAGCCCTTTAGGTTTTCCAGCAGTCAGTCGTCTGCACCTGGCAAAGCACCAGGGGCTGGTCAGCACTGGTGGGTGCTTTTGAAGGCAGCGAGCTCTCTCTATGGCATTGTGTGTATTCTTCAGAGGACACCCTGGCACGGAGCTGGAGCCTGGGGTCAGCTAAATCTGCTCCAAACACATTGTTCTGTGAGGAGACAGGAGAAGCTTTCAGGAGAGGGATGAGCGAGCCCTTCACAGCTGGCAGCCTGTTCTGCCAAACCCACAGAGGAGCGTGAGGACCAGGGAGCTGTTTTGCAGACGAGAGCTCAGAACTCTGACTGTCACTCAAGGAGAAAGATTAAAGCTTCTGGAGCAGGATTTTCTGACTGATGTGAGAAGTTCCCATGGAGCTTGCGAATTCATGATTCTTCCAGGGAGCATTGTCAGTGCTTCATCTCAGGAAACTTGACTTCAGCAGAAACACAGAGAAAGAATTTTTCTGAGGAGGCCTCTAATGAAGAATTAGGCCACAGTGCTCCTGATCTGCATGTTATGGACCCTTTTCTTAGCAAGCCTCTCATCCTTTACGTTAACTGTCACCAAGGCTTGCAATCAGCTTTGCAGGATTTAAGATCAGGCCTGTTGGTAAACCATCAGACTACATAATAAATTTTTATGCTTTTGCCTACTGCTTGTCATCAAATTAGCAATCTTATTTTGAAAATTCAGTTTGGAGCATTTTTTGTTTGTACACCTCCGGAATCATTGTTAGCCAAATCAGGGTAGTGCCATAGCTGGTGCCCTAGTTCAGGAGGTTTCTCTGTTTTTAAACTTTTGTTGGTGGCAGTTAAAAACCAGGTATCTTTTATGAGAGAAAAAAATTTTACTTCTAATTCTAAAGACTGTCACTCAAAACTACAACTTGTTATGTGCTAAAATCTATTCTCGGTTTTCACTTATCTGAAAATGTGAAAATAAATGAAACTGAAGAAATGTTAATTCATACCCAATCTTGTTTATCAGTTTGTTCACACCATTATTAGTGCTTCTGTTTTAGGCTGAGATCCTGGAATGAAATTTTGTGGTAAACTATGTGTCTGTAGCATTGCAGGAGAGCAAGATGGATGGCAGAATCAATTACATGCAGACCTTCTGTGCTATACGATATTTTGCTTAGTAAAGACATGTTGCTCAAGATCAGTGGCTGTCACCCAGTCTGTAGAAGAAGAAAAAACTTGAGTTCTTGCTGCTCAACTCTTTGAAAAATTATTCTTTGATAAAATTATTGGTTGCACATGCATATGCTCATACATAAAACAGGTTTTCCTACATCCCATGATTCAACATCATCCTTGGAATTTAAGTTCTATTTACAAAATTTGATATGATCCTACCAAAAGAGTAAGTTCAGAGAATCACAGAATCATTAAAAGATCAAGAAGCACTGTGCACTTGATTTATTAACAAGCACTACATTTGATAGGTGATGTGCAGTCATAGTTAAAAAGGACTGCTATTTATCTGTTTGTTGTTACCATTTTGTAAGAACTGGGCTATGTTCAAAAATTAATTACTGCTAGAATTTACAGGTTTTGGGTTTTATTTCACTTCAATCTATCATTTTGTGAAATTAATTTTATTTAATGCTTGCTTTCTATATTTGCACACTATTTTCTTTGCACACTATTTTCTGTGTGGACTCAGAAATTGTCTTTTCAAAATTTCACAGCTGTAAATTTGGGATCAATGATTTAATAGACTTAGACACATGAAAATAAGATGTGAATACCTTAAATGCACTTTTAAATTATCTGACACTCTTCATCTCTGCTGGTTTCATTGATGACTAGGTCTGATAACTTATTAGATACATCTTAAAAAGAATTTGAAATTGCCTTATAATTCACATTCTAAAATTATCAGACAGTTTTCTGGTTTATGAAGAACATGTTTAAATGGCAGGAAATTGTAAATGTATAAAAGAATTTTATTATATATTTTAAAAGTGGAACTAACCAATAAAGTAAAACAAAAAAAGTAAAAGAAAAAGTATCTTATGGGTGCAATAGACTAAAGAGGAGGCAGCACTCCTGTCTAACTGCTAAGAGATGAAAATGTGTATTTTAAAATGTTGGATATCATTTATCTTGGAACATATGTCAGTTTAGACAAGATGACACATCCGTTAAAGAGAATATCCAAATTGCTGCTCACAATATTAAAGTCACAGTTCTGTTCCAGCATGTCTGTTTAATATTTTCCCTGAATAATATTTCAAGGAATATTATGCCCTTATTAATGGTGAATGCACTGGCTTATAGCTGTGGTGTCCAGGCACTTGGCCTTCGTTGAGAAAGTTTGTTTTGGTCAGGTCTTTCCTGTCGAAGAGGAAAATACTTGGTCTCTGACTTCTTCTGTATGTCTGATATGGATGGGCAAGAAGCAAGTAGTGATCATAATGGTGTATATTTTTACTCTTTATTGAATTTTTCATAAACCTCTGTTCTTCTGCCTTCCTGAGCTGTTTGTTACCTATTTGACACCTTACTGAAACCTTCTGCAGCTTCTGCTAATGAGGAGAATCATGTTTGAATTGCGGACTTGCATGATCGTGATTGTCAAGACTGACTGCTCCCCTTCAGTGCTATCTGGGGTACCAGAAGTGGGTTAGCCACAGAAGCAAAGGCAGACTGTTTGATCATTAAGTAAGACACGCTCTAATGTGTGTATTGAATTATTTTCTGTTTTTCAGTAATTCTTACTGTTAAACAAACACTTGTGTGGTGCCATTGCTAATCATCCTCTGAGATTCTATTTGCACTTCAAAATTAATTGTAGTAAAATCAGGGCTGTTTTTCTGCATAGGATCTCAGAAGATTTTACATGACATTTTTGCGGAGTGCAAATGGAAATTTTATCTGTATTTGTCCTAATTGGGATTATTTCTGGAGACCCGTTCTTTGCGTATTCAAATCAGAGCATTATGACCTACTGGCCTGTTTGAAAGAAAATGAGATGGAGTTTCCATTACTTTGAAAACCTATCCAGAAATATGTGTTTCTTTTATTTATATTAAATGGTATGCAAAGATGGATTGAAACTAATTGGCTTCCTTTGAGAAGTAGGTTCAGACGATTAAAGGAAGGCGTAAATTATCAGAAATACAAAGACTTTTGGTGGATCTAACAGTCAGGCATAGCTCATTTCATCTGGAGTGTTAAAAGCACATAACAGCTTTTAGCCTGGGTGATTAATCTCTTGAGGTTTCTGTTTGGAAGCACAGATTCTTTCCAAAGACCTTGCTAATAATAACATGCCATTAGAGCCACACCTCAACACAGAGATGGAGGTTAAAAAGTTATTAGAATTATTTCCTTGCACCCCTTAATGAAGGCAAGATGCATAGATACGAGGCTTCAGAAGTTCAGGATTCAGCTTCAGTCTGTATAATCAAGCAGAGAGTATGTCAAATCAGAAGCAGAGTGTTCATCTGATGAAACACACTCCTCTCCACAAATCGTTGATTACTCTTTTCTAATGAGAGCTGACTTGGGATAATAGCCAAGAAAAAATACTGTTTTCTTCACTGAAAGTTTAAATAAAAGCAAATGTCTTTATTCAAATCCATTCATGGTGCAAGAAAAAATATTTTTTATCATTGCAAAATCAGAAAGGTTTGAAGAGAAAGAAGAGATTTGTGTGCTAACTGGTGGTATTTTTTAATCTAGTGATAGAAAGTCAAAGCTGAAGATTTCCCTTCTGTAAATTCAATTTAAAATATCAGAATAAGAGCTATTCCTCCATAATCATTACTTTTGGGCACACAGTTATGTGTATTGGCTGAAAAAATACAGACAGCACGAAGAATTATTTCACCAGATGACTACATTGCTGAAACTCCAAAAGGTTCAAATTGAAGTGTTTGAAAACCATCCTGTAGGCTAATTGTGTTTCCTCAAGCCCCAAGGGAACACATGATGTCTCCATGGCAACTGCTCCTTACTTTTTTATTTAGAAAAGTATTTATGCATCATACTTCTCATATTGTCAGGTATAGGGAAAATGTAATACTGGAGGATTTTAACAGTCAGCAGCTTTTCCTTTTGCAATATTTCCCTTAGTGTGGATATTATAGCTGTGTTTTCTCATCTTGACTTCATTTTCATAATGTAGTGGTCTTTACATTTTATTTCTGCATTGCAAAACACTTACCTGATAACAACAACAACAAAAAGATGGCTCATTTTCTTGCATTATTGCAGTGGCAATTCAGCAGATTCGAACTGCCCTTCATTTGTGTGCAAGTTTCATGTTAATTTAGCAGAAGTACCAGAGCTGTGGTAGGGATTGACATCGATACCAAATCCAAGTATGAGAAACAAGATTCTTTTTGGTTTTTTAATCCATACCACGTGATTGGTACCTGGCTACTTCACTGACTGTAAACTGGTGCAGAGTTAGGACTGATATACTGAAAAGGGAACCCAAGTTACTGGGAGTGAATGGGAGCCCGCTCTCGCTGATGTTCAGGCTGGCACATTCAGGAGATGAACACCTAGAGTCTGTATTTGCCTTTCAAATGAGCTCACAAAATGAATGCAAACAACTCATTTTACCTCTGTAACTCAGATCCTGCATCTACAGGTGGCATTAATGACTTGTTTTTCCAAAACACTGCAGCATCTGCACTTTTGGAAAGAGATGAATTACAGTTCAAGGCTTTTGCCTCTTGCTGAATACAAACCGACTTGCTTGCCAGAAATATTTTGCCATCATCGGTCCTTGCCTGTTAGTGTTTATTTACACTGGTGATCCCAGGGCTCTGTGGCCATTTCAGTTGCCTGCACAGCTCCCGTAGTTGCAGTCATTCTAGAGACTTACTCAGCAGTTTCAGTTTTACCTGCTCGTTTTTGTCAACACGGCATTTTTGCCAGGGCTACAGAATTGTATTTCTTTGTATTTGACCGAGACCTGATTGGAGAGCTCCTGGCCAGCTGTTAGTAACTGTACTTCAGCTCACAGCTGCAATTGTGCCAGGACAGGCAACAGATCTATTTAACCTGCTGAGGTCCCCTCAAAACCTATTTCTACAGCTTTCTGGTACTTTTCAATAAGGTATAATTTATTTTTTTATTAAATTCTTACTCTGCTGACAGGTTTTTTTCCCTTCAAACATTTGAGTTTGAAGTTTGTGAGCATACAACTCCACTTAATGACAGGCTTTAAAGCAAGAATTGATTTAGGTGCTTTAT
>WEIT01037361.1:275808-286446 GCA_013389985.1 Dryoscopus gambensis | reverse complement strand
CAGATTCAGACATGCATTGTGTGCCAGCTGATCCAGGCATTTAGCTGCTTCCATTCAAACAGGTAAAAAATTTGCTTGTGTTTTTTATTTGCACAAAAAGCACAGTCATAAATGTGTACATTGCCATGAAACTGAACACAAACTAGTTGTTACCAGTTGGCAGGAGAGAAAAATATTGGCTTAAAATGTGTTTGCTGTAGTCTTTTTGGATTTGTTTTTGCCAGTTGCAGTAATAAGCAAGAACATGCTGTAGGGTGACTGCATCCCATTCATAATGGTATTGCTTTTTCCAAAACCTAATAGCAACAGCCTTGGTGGTATTTACTTAATGTCTACCTTTAATATTACTGAAGAGATGAGCTGTAATGTTCTAAGGATATTGCAAATACATAATAACAGTCCCTGCTCGAAACTGTCAGACCTTTTTCATCTAATTGTGATTTGTTCATATGCCTCACTTATTACAGAAGACATTTCTTGTATTTGACATCTCCATCTCTGAAGTCTTCCTTTAGATCAGAAGCATTCAGAGCTAAGGCTTCAGCTTTTGTTTTTAAGGAAAAAAGTAGAGCATGATCTGCTGTAGGAGCTTTTGGGCCTCCTAAAGAAGCCCGAAGAGAACACAGGAGTTTGCACACTATTTGTCAGATGGGCAGCTGTAAAAACCATAATCCTGACTGCATGCCTGCTAAAGACTCATGTCTGCAGGCAGAAAACCTGGTAGGTAAAATCTGGCTACTTTCTGGCACGTTGTCAGTACAAAATAACAATAGTAAAAGATAATAATAGAGAATCTGCTTTCAGAATTAATAGTCATATCCACTTTAGGTATTTTGAGTGATCCTAATGGGTTCCATGTCTATAGAAATGCTGGGGTTTGTCCCTTATATTATAGAGGATGTTTCCGAAATGAAAGAAAAAATGGAATTGCATAAAAATAAGTGAAAATGAGAAGCACTCCAGAATGTATAATCCTCTCCTAGTAGCAATTTTAACTCGTTTGGTGAAAGTCCAGCCCCAGAAACACAAACGTTGACTTCAGTGAGCATTTCAAACATGGCTCTTACACTGTGCTGAGCCCTCTAGGCTTAACCTGAAACAAATAGAAGTTGAGTAGTTAATGGAAATCTGTCTTTCTTGAGTGAGTATTTGTATCAGGTAGAAAGTTTTAAATTAAGAGTTTAGATACCAATTAAAACATAAATATGCAGGGCACAAGGAGGAATGATCATTGACCATAAGGTAAATATGAATTGATGAGATTTGAGTTAGAGATATTGAAAAAATCAAAACTGGACTAAATAGGAATATAATCTCCTTTTTTTTCTTAAGCAAAAGCTTCTGTGGATTGCAAACAAACAGCACTAAACTTTGGGGCAGTAATTGTGGGAGAGTTGTGAAAGATGGGAACAGGAAAGTGCAGAAAATTGAGAAAAAAGGGTTACAGTTTCTGTTCTTCCTCACTTTATTAGTTTTCTGTTCCTTTTGTCCAGGTAGTAAAATGATAAGTTAATTTCTAAGATTTCCATTAATTGACCAGTAACCTTAAAGAGAATTGTTAATGTTAGGTTTAAGAGGAGGTTTATGGAAGAGGTGTAGTTATATGGTAACATCTGGATGTTAGCTTGGAAACAGAATCCCTGAAGGGCCTTCAGTGTTACTGCCACTATCCCATACAATTCATGGGTGCTGAAACGCCAGGGATTGCAACCAAAAACAGGGAAGGAGCAGCAGGAATAGATTCACTCATAAGATTTAAAAAATAAAAATCGATTTCCATAAAAAGATATTAATTTAAAAAATGGCAGGAAAGGAAACAAAGAACTCAGAGAAACAGATTGCTTTTTATGGCTGTATTTTTAGCACTTTTCACGGGTGACAATTACTGTGGAAAAACAGCCTCTCTAGTACATTTCCCCCCCCATATTGAGTATGTGTGTGTGTGTGAATACAAACACACATACAGGCTAATAGTGAAAGAGTTTTAGCATGGCATCAGTCATTTAGCGCACACATTAATTCCCATTTAAACTTTATTTGATCATGTCTTTTAAAGCTACATTTCTCTAGAAAGGTAATGAAAGTTTGTTTTTTCACTAGTTACAGATATCATCTGCTAATTTACACCTACCTGGGGTTGGCTATTCTGTACCACAGAGGCACATAAAACCTGGTATTTTCCATTCTCCTTTTTGGTAAAGAAACAAGCATATTTCTCCTGATATGCCTGGGGATGAAATGGAGTATCAGAAGACCCAATTGATCCCACATGCCTTTGAAGGTGCCACAACATCCTGATGTAGGTCAGGGTTTAAGGACCACAGCAGAATCCTCAGTCCATGATTTGCACTTTTGAATTCTGAAATGTTCTTTGCTATTGTAGATACGTTGATTAAACTGAGAATATTAAGAAAACTTGTTCCTCCTGTTTACCAGCCCAGGAAGAAGCCAATCCCACGCACACACATTTATTGTGTGCAGTCCAGTTAAACCAAGTAAGGAATGTATTTGATTGAATCAAGAATAATGGAAACTATAACATTGTGGTTTCTTAGCATCAGAGACCATGGAAGCTGAGGGAATTTTCCAGGAGAAACAGACTGGAGATTTTGATGCAGGTTAATCTTTAGAACCAATACAGGCTGCACATGTCATAAACTAAAGCAGCATTTCATAAACAGCAATTTTAGTTTATTAGGTAGAGTAGTTTAATTTTGGCATCCTGAAATAACAGATGAGACACTTTGCTCCATTTTCATTTTTATATGTATTTATATGGCTCTGCTTTTTTGTTTCATTTGTTTTGGAGCCTTTGCAGATCTTCTTTGACAACCCATTAAAGCTGTCAGGATGTTTTTCTACATCATTGCCTTTAATTCTAGTCCTGTCTCATTTTTTCCCATCACATTTTTCCTCTCCTCTCCATCTCTCTTGCTGTTGTCTACTTTTTTCTTTATGTCCCTCTTGCTGCTTTGCTTTCTGATTCATTATTTGAAGTAAAACTTTTTCCATACGATGAAGAATCACAGGCATGAATAACATGATATATTCTTTCCTCAAATACAGACATTTATCCCAAATTGTGGGCAGGAGCTTCTGAGTAATGTGGTTTAAGAGTATCTGTTGAATCCCTGTAGTTTCAGCAGAACATTGATTACTTCTCTGATAATGTTCAAACTCAACAAGACTGTCAGTAGTGTAGCAATGATAAGATAAGTGGAAGACCACTCTGAATTTAATGTGAGGAGAAAGCACACCGGAACAAAATAAAATCCCTTGAGAGCAAAGCCTTGTAAAAACAAACAAGGCTAAAAGCTGAGGGTGTATTTATTATGGCATGTGTTGCAGAAGCTCAACACTTCAATATTTTTACTCGTGATCTCTTGAATAACTGGGAAATACATCAAATAAATGCTGTGTATATATAATATAGACAGACAGATAAATAGATTTAAAATGTCTAGAGCCATGGGAGCTGTTTGCAATCACGCCCCTGAATTTGTTGCACTTAGATGGGACAAGATTTTCAGAAGTAATGAGTAACCTTGAGTGTCTACATTCTGATGTCACAAGGGGACTTGCTCTAAGCTCTTGCTGTAAATTATATTTGTCTCTTTCCCTAAATGTATTCCCAGTTAGGCACCAAAAATAGAAGCCCGCTGAATCAGTAAAATCCGTTAATTTTGCTTTGAAAGGAATTCTTACAGAGAAAATTCTCAGCCTCCTCACCTGGGGCCTTCTGATGGAGAAGGGTCAGGATAAGGGGTTTCATAATGAGACAGTGGGACTAGTGAGAAGAATCAGCAGCTCTATTAATTACTGCTCCTTCAGTGGTGTCCCTGTGCTGGCTTGGCAGAACAGAGGCAAAACGTTTCCATTTAATGACAGGTTATCAGTGGATTAATGGACAGCAGATTGTGCGGTGCAGTTTCCTCAGGACTGCAGAACAAGTTGTCTGAAAACACAAGGGAGTTAATCGCAGAACAACGTAATAATGGCAGAGCAGTTTCCATCAGGCTGCGAGGCGAGTCCCCTTGTGCTGGCTTGTGAATGATAAGACATTTGGCAAGTTATTAATACAGGGTTGAACACTGACGTTCCAGTCTCTGCTGGGCTGAGGCAGCAGACCTTGGAACTGTTCAGCCTGGAGAAGAGAAGGCTCTGGGGAAACCTTCCAGCAGCCTTCCAGTGCCTAAAGGGGCTGCAAGAAAGGTGGGGAGGGAGTTTTTACAAGGGTTTATAGTGACAGGACAAGCAGTAATGGCTTTAAACTGACAGAGGGCGAGGTTAGACTAGATATTAGGAAGAAACTCTTTACTGTGTGGGTGGTGAGGCCCCGGCATAATTTGCCCAGTGAAGCTGTGGCTGCCCCATCCCTGGAAGTGTCCAAGGCCAGGCTGGATGGGACTTGGAGCAACCTGGTCTGGTGGAACCATGGCAGGGGGGCTGGAACTGGTTGATCTTCCAGTCCCCTTCCAACACAAACCATTCTATAATTCTATAATTCTATAAATTACATGATTCTATGATTCCATGATTCTAGTATAGATACTGAATGGTTAAAATTGTGAGGTGGCAGAAATTTCCTGTGGTTCATCATGGATCCAGCAGAGACCATTAATACTTCCCTTTGCTGCCATCCAGTCATTCTACTTCTTTTCTGACATCCGTGACTGTAACATATCCCTCCAAAAAGGATGGTTTACACAAGTTAACAAGGTCCTTAAATGAGGATTTAGCTCTTTAATACTGAACAAAAAGAAGCACTGCAGTCTTTTGTTAATTTCCCGTGTTCTGGTCCTTATATTTTATCTATAAAAATAAATGAACAGGTTAAGCAACACCATGTTAAGCAACTTGTTGAGTTATTATTTTATAAGCTGAAGCATAGATTAAACCAGATATTATTCTTCCTCATTGTACTTAATGGCAATATTCCCAGTAGCGTTATTAAGCACAAGAACCAGCCAGAAAGCTGATTGTGCCTGAGTTAAATGAGGATACAATAGATTATTCTTTCAAGAATCTGGAGCTTATATAAAAAATTTGTTATTTGGGGTTTTGTTGTTTGTTTTTTGTTTTTGTTTTGGTTTTGGTTTTGGTTTTGGCTTTGTTTTGTTTTTGTTTTTAATGAGATAGCATTGCGCAGTCATTCTTTGCATGGAAAGTGCACTAAAACTTGATTAAAATATTTTAATGAGTCACTGAGGGACTGCACTAATGCCTTCCTGTGTTAGATTATCTGCAAAAAGGAAGGACTGTACCATGCAAACTCAGTGCTCTAAATCACAGTGTAAAGCTGTAACAGGAATTGTTTGCTGCAGTCGGAAGCAGCAACTGTTGTCTGAAAGACAGAGACTCCAGGTTAGTCTAGACTAAAGGCCTTCTGGCAAAACCAGTGGAAAGCTTCCTTCAGAGATTAGATGGAGTCTGTAGCACTTTGTGGTTTCTCAGCAGATGGCCAGAAGTTCTCCAAAAATTTAATCTGAAAGAAGGGCTCTGATTCTGCCATTTCAAAGTTGTGACATGGTTACAGCACTGTCCGAGAGCACTGTGGAATCTGCCACCTGAGCTCCATACCCACCAGACACCTAAAACTGCAGAAACTTATAAATGTACAAGCAGAAAAGGCAAAGTTTATTAGAAGCCACAAATTCAAAAATCATAGATCACGCGACGGCCACATGAAAATCTCTTGAAGTCTAAACATAACTAATATGGGTAAGTTAATTTACTCTCTCATTCTGAACACTCAGATTTTTCCAGATACTTTCTCAGAAACTAAGTGAAAGATGAGATGCTCACCCAGGGTCTTGGTTCTACCTTGGTTTTAAAGAAAAATTCTGAATATGTAACACTGATGGAAAAAAAAGTGATACTTTGTGTCACTAATAACCAGAATGCATTTAAAGGCATAACAAAGGCATTTGGATGGAATTTAGGTGCCCAAATCCAAAGCTGAAGTTTTGAATCTTTCAGTGCTATTAATGGATTTATGTGAGATTTGCAAAAGTATTAGATCTGTGAGATGACAAGGATTTAAGTAACTTATCAAAACTGTATGTGGAGAATCAGTGTCTGAAGAAGACCTGGATATCCAGTTATATTTTATACGGAAAAGATAATAAACACAGTACTGAAAAGCCTTGGAATTCAGCTGACCGGATGTCTGCTGGAAATACAAGAGAGAGGAAACAGTCCTGAAGGTTCTTGACTGTACACTGGCAGATCTTGCTCAAATCATAACAGCTAATGCAGGAAATATTATAAAATGACACTAATCCTCGAATAAAAGGTATTTAGTTTTATAAGTTTGCAAGTATTTTTAGGATTTCTTTTATTACTGTTCTTTGACATGGTCAGCAATTTAGATAATCATACTTGTACAAAGTTTTGAAGATTATAACTTCTTAAATGATGTTTATTATGTTATGTAAATGTTCCCTTTGGAAATATTTCTTGAAATTTTATAGTGGCTTATTTACAATTGGGAAAACATAATGATGGGTTTTTAAGAAAATATATCTATTTTGTGTGAATTTGTTTCAGGAGCGATTTAGATTAATAAAGCAAAAATAACATTTTTAAAATTAATTATAAAATAGACTCTCACCCAAATGCTCTAGGCTTTCTTTACCGTTACTGGCACCTTGTCCACTTCATCATCTCGACAGAAACAAAACCATCTGATGGGATTCCAGCTGAAGTTGTGGACATCAGCTGACACCTGCGAGGCAGCACAGGGCCTGATCTCAGTATAAACAGGTGGGAACTTTCATGGATAGGCTTGGACCTGGAACTAATCTTGATCTTGAATTGCATCTAAAGTCCAGTTTCAGGGATAGGAAGCACTAGAAACAGACTCACAGCTGTGCCACTGGGAAATGATCTCTCTTTGATATTTGTTTTCCTGGTTATGTTTAGGGTTTAGAGCTTCAAATCCAGTCATTTGAATATTCACATTTGCATGTATGAGCCATGCAAATTTCATCCTATAAAGGTGCCATTCTGGGGCACCTTTTCTGATGCATGAACAAGGGCAATAATGCCTCTTGCTAAGATGAAATAAATGGTTGATCCTTTGAAATACACTTTGCTAGGGAAGATATGATTAGTGGGACACATTTTGAATAAATTCTGTGTGTCTGTAGGAGAAATACACTTCTAATGAAAAATGTAAATACCCAGGGAAAACCTTCTATGTACATGCAGCCAAAGGAGTTACAGGAAGGCAGAGGAAGGAGGAAATTATTTGTAAAAGGATGTATGAAGTAAGATTATTTTGCAGATGAGAAATAGATCTACACTGTACTTTTCTTAGCATTTTCTAGGATATGTCCTCTATTTTTCATTTTATTGGCTTAAGGGAAATGCTTTTATTTGCAGAACACAAACCGAAGCACAGAAGAGGAATGCCCAGAGTAGGGAGTGCAGAAGGAAATGTCAGGGACTGAAGGCAAAATACTCATATCAGATTGCATTCTTTTGTCTAAAGTGATGCTGGAATTCATTCATCCAGTTCAGTAAAACCCAAACCTTTATCTTTCTGAGATGTACTACAGGGCTTTTTCCAGAGACACAGTGAATGACATGAGGATTCATGATGGAAGAAGGCCAGAAGGCCATCTTCCTTGACAGAGTTTGTCCTCTACATAATCAGGAGTGATATCCATCACTCACAACACCAGGAGGTTTGAAAATGTGTTTATGATGGATATAATGAAAAAATACAACATTAGGAGGATTTGTTTATAGGATTACCCAGGAAATAAAGGTTGTGATTTGTAGTTAAAGATAGATCAAAGGAAATACTGCAAAGCTCTGAGCCCTACTGGTACTTACTGGAATTGGGGCATTCCTTTGTAACATGGTGGGCCTCTCAGAATTCCTATACCATAAGCGCAGCCATCAGTAAAGGGATGAAGAAACCTTTGCACTGGAGAAAAAGAAGTCTTTGCGTCAGAGATGATCTGTATTTATGACACTGCAGCATAAGGGAAAATACTGGAAACTCAAGATCTCACACAGCTTGTCCATCAGCTTCCAGGCACTGATAATGTCAGGAAGGCTCTAAAGGCCCATCAGGGAAAGATAAGTGCCTCCTGCACTCACTCTGGTGGTTCTTTCCACAAATTCCCCAAAAGGGAACACTGAATTCTCCGCTGACTCCCTGCAGAGCATCCCTGGCAGAAAGCTGTTTTAGAGCTGTCACACTTGGCACAGGAATTGTGTCAGTAGGTGGAAGGAGATCAAGAGGATGCTAAGCACTTTTTTAAAGCTCTTGAAATACATACCAGTCCTTTGATTTTGCCTGACACACGGCCCTGGGCAGCACAAAGATATGTGTTTCTGCTCCCCCTCTACTGTCCTGCTCCTTTGCTAGGCAGATCAGAATAAAGAAAGCTCAAAAGTTTTACGAGTGTCTTGTGTGTGTGTGTGTCTGGTTGCAGGAAAAAAAAGATTTATGTTAGTGAAGGTCAGAATTGGAAAGTCTGGGCAAAATTCTGGATCAAAAAGGCTGTGCTGCCAGACTGGAGTTGTGACGGCAGATGCAGATTGGTACCTACAAAATAGATTTGGGATCAATTAGCTTTTATCCCATGTACCTGCAGTGGATAAGTAAAGTCTGGTAAAACCAGACTTGATTTTACCCCTCAATGAACAACTTGGTGATTGTATAGCCCTCCATGAAGAAAAGAGATAAAAGGCTCTGCTTGTGGCTCTGATCTCCACAGCAGAATTATGCTTTTCTTTAATTATTCAATAAATGTGGTAATTTTTCACTTGGAAACAAATTTTTGTAGGTTCAGGAATTTGGGAATCTGTGCAATTCTATTTATGAGCAGGATTAGATGGTAATGCTTTAGTTGATGGTTGAGCATTCAGACAAATCAGGCATAAAAGATCTTCTCAATAATTATATCTTTTCATGGAGCAAGAAGTTTTTGTAATTTAGGTTCCAGACGGTAATTACAAACCAGATGCTATTTTAGGCACAGTCTGCAGCACATCCTTGGTACTGACTTGGACATTCAAAACAAACACAAAACCAGTGCTGGCACACTTAAGGCAGAAAGGTGAGTTAAGTTGAGGTAATGTGGTATCACACGTGAATTGCTACATGAGTATTTATATTATTATTATAACAACCTCTATCTGGGTTCACTGTCATGGAGCACGAGTGGTTTGGGTGGAAGTATTTTTTTAATGTTTTTTATTGAACCTTCTGTGTCAAAAGGTTCAGGTTTTATTTGCACACCTAAAAATCACTGTGTGCCAGTATTGGGTGCTTGTAAGATCCAGGATGAATTGTTTCATGATTTGGAGGCTTGAGCCTGGTGGGAGCTCAGGCACCCACCAAAGCTGCTTCCAGACCTCACCTCTGCAACCCCCCATCTACCAGCACCTTGCCATGCAAACATAATACACTGATAAAAATTGAGGCTTGTTAGCAAACTGTGAAAGCCATTCCTGTAATAGGATGTTAGGAGAGTCTGGATAAAAGAAATAATGCAGTTTTGGAACAAGATAATGTCATATCCTGAGAAACATGAGACGTTTTACTTCCATGAGGAGCTAGGAATCATTAGTATGAAATACAGGATGTTTTGCATTACCTGCACATTGAAGTGCTGCTGACTTGTCTTACACCCTGAAATGTGGGGTGTACCCCAGCAACCAAAACAAATAATGATTTACAGCTTTCTTTTTTTTTTTTACTTTGTCACAAGTAATTACCCTTCTTGAAACAGTTCACAGTAGGGGCCAAAGGAGAAAGGAAATTAATACAGAGCTGTAAATGCAAATCTTCTTTCGTTAGAGATCCTTTCTCTTAAGGACAGCAACATTAGAGTTTGCTGTGCCTTTGGTATAAATAAAACTTCCAGAAGATATTCTCAATTAATTGTTGTTATTTGGGCAGTTGGATAGTTGTATCTGTTCCCCTGAATCCTCTGGTAGCTCCTTGTATAAACACAGCTCTCTCACCTGTCTATTTGCTCTCTGTGCGGCTGAACATTACATTAGACAAGTGTCAGAATGTTCTGACATCTCAGGCTGTGTTATGGCCTCAAACATTTTATTAAGGTACTTATTCAAACACCTGAAGACATCAAACGTTTGATGTCTTTAGGAACAGACATGAGTTGCTATTGATTTTGTGATTTGCTGTCACCTTGGATTTTGCAGCATTCATCAAAAGTGTTTCAGGCCTGGCCATTACTATTAACTCATTAAATTGAAAACTGGCAGCTTATTCTATCCTGTCCTCACGTTCTGCAGCAGCCCTTATGTCCCTACAATTTTGGTCTGTTACCTGAAGACAAAATACACACCTTTGTGATGGAAATGTTATTGCTGTGAGGTGAGTGGCAGACAAAATGTGAGCACAGGTTGAAGGAGCTCATTACAGCCTTGTCTGTTGGACCTGGGCTCGCTGGGACAATTTACATGAGAAGAATGAGAACAGTTGAGCCCATCTGTCCAGTAAAAATCACTGAGGGAAAGAGGATGAGGAAACGATTTTAAGGGAAGGAGGAGACAAAAAGGCCAATATCAGAAGTAAAAAAAAAAAAAAAAAAAAAAAAAAAAAAAAAAAAAAAAAAAAACAGTTTACAAGAAAAAAAAAAAATTATGAGA
>WEIT01037361.1:250335-275784 GCA_013389985.1 Dryoscopus gambensis | reverse complement strand
TTGGAAGTTATTTCTACCTGCAGTGGAATTTCCAAGGCAAAGAGTCTCAGATCTTGTCTGAAAAGCTGCAGAACTTTGGAAGCTTTAGCTGAAATGTGCTGCTCTGCCTTGGCAGGGTGAGGGCAGAAAAGCGAGTGGGACAGAATGGCACTCCAGCTCTTAGGCTGATTGGAGGAAATGAAAATGCAATTCAGCAGAGCCCCACACCCAATAATGAAAATAATAAAAGGAAGGAATTTTTTTTTTTTGGGCCAATCTCAACCTATTATTTAGACCAATGAGTTTTAATTTAAAGTGGATTTATAGTAAGAGTAGGAGGAAATAGCTTCTTGTCCTTCCTCACCAAGAGATGATGCAGCTCCAATGTCATATTGGGAATTGCTCCCTCTGTTTCAATCCACTCTAACTTTTCAAGTAGTTTAAGTAGTGTAGAAAGGGAAGAAGTCTTGGGACATTTACAAACAATTGGGTAAAGATGCAAGAAATTAATTAATTGGGGTAAATCTGACAAAAACCTTAGCTACCCATTGGGAAACTTATTTTACTTACTGGGCAAAATTGCACCTGTATTTCTAATTAGTTCAGGCATAAGACTGACAGATGTCTGCAGTTCCTGTAGCTCTGAAGTTCCTTTGCCATTAAACTTAAAACAAGTTTTATGTCTCTGTAAGATTTTAGTAATGGAATTCAAAATGAAGCAGAATATCTTTAAAAAGGTTACTTGAACTTCACAATTATTGGATGTTGTCGCATGGCCTAAGCTGGAAGCTGGTGAGACTCCTCAAGGGCACCTGAAGAGCGGGGGCCAGGGTCAGACTCAGGAAAGATGTTCTGAGGACTTACTGTTCTTTTCCTGAAATGTGGTCTATATCAAGCCCCTTTGAACTGAAAGTAAAATGCCAACATGTTTGCAGAGCTGAGGTTTTGAAGTGAGGAAATACCAGTATCAAAGGTTGTTTTCCGGCAGACGGAAGAGGCATTTCTACCGGAACAGTAAATATTTGGACTCGAGTTTCACTAAAATAAAAAAACTGATCAATGATTTCGGAACTTTTTCTCAGCTATGTGATTATTCTTCAAATGTTATCCAGATTTTTAAAAATCTTATTTTATGTTGGGAACTGTATGTTCTTTTTTTTTTAGAAAGACAGAAGTTATTGAAAAGGGCCTGGACTGTTGCATTTTGAAAAGATGGTTTTTAAAACTATATTTCATTTTTGGGAGACCTAATGCAGCTGATCTATTAATATATTGTTTTAAAACTGGTTTTGTGTCAGTTACCAGGATAGAATGATAGGAATACAGTTGCATTCTCGAAACAGAATTCTGGCTGCTAAACTGAATAGTACAAAACTTTATAAAGCTTCAATATAGAACTTTGTTGTTATTATTAAGAATGGTTTCTCCAAGAATAATACTTTTATTGACAGTTTTATCTTTGGGTGAGGATCTAACACTAGTTGGCTTATTGACATTTCTGACACTTCTAAATGATTCTTTAATATCAAACAGCTTTAGTCATGCTCTTTGAACCAGTCTGTTCAGGCACTTCCAATATCTTGGAACATTTACAGATTTTCCTACATGTGCTGGTATTGGACATGAATTCATTGAGTGTTTTTTGACAAGTTATTAAGTGGTTTAAGGCCATGACCTCTTGGATGGTGCGACGGGCTAGATTGAAGTGTGTGGTTAATTAATATGGGAATGATAAATGCGTATGTGCACCCAGGGAATTTTGTGATTCTATTTAAATGGCAATATTAGAATACCAATCAGGGAGTTAAAAACATGTGTTGCTTACATTAGAAACCTCTGTTTGGGCCCACTGTGACAAATTTCAGTGAGGCTATTGTCGTAGGTGAATGCAATCAGTTCTCAGAATACGACATTTTGTGATTTCCTTCCCTGGAAAGGTTACTTTTGGAGTCACCAAGTTTCCCGACAGGATCCTGTGTTTAGAAGCAGAGTTGCAGCCCTGTTCTGTGCCTCCGCTCCTTTCTGAGGTACTGATTTCTCTGTAACAGCACATGTCCTCAGCTCTTCAGGGACATCCCTGCACTCCCACTCCTGTCACTTCAGGCACTTCTTAGGCTTTGCTGTGTCCTCACCAGCCATTCCCCCTGCGGGAAGTCACAGGCAGCAACCAGGAAAGCTCCTTACTAACAAGGTACCTCTCTTAATTTTCATCTCGCCACTGATTAGCTGTGCAGGATTACAAGGCTTCTCAGGTTTAAGGCTATGTGGGATGCCTTGCTGTTGATCAGGCTTTTCAGGGAGGATTCTCAAACTTTGGCTTCTCACTTGGAGTCATTAACAGGCATTAACTTGGAGGCATTAACAATCACTGTCCCTTTTTTCTCAAGTCTGTAGGCTACATGAAAAGATTCAAAGGATGATTCTGCTGGAAAAGTGTCTTGAAAGGAGAGATGTGTGGGCCTGTTTTGACAGAGGAAGAGGCTTTTGCTTGCTCATTAATGAAGAAATAGAGACATGCAAACCAGTATTTTTGGAAGACATTAAAAGCAATTTTAATACACCCTCCTCTGCTGGGGTGTATTTTACAGTGGTTTATGGGACAGAGAGGGATAATTAGTACTACATTCACTGCCAGGGACAAAATGCCTATAGATGTGTCCTTTGTTAATCTTCCATCTCGCATTACCCCAGCACAACTGCAGAAAAACAGGAGTCTACCCAGGGCCTAAAGGTGTTCCCATTACTAAGGACAGTAGCAACTTCAAAACTACAGGCCTGCTAGGCCTGTTCTCATCTCTTTTCCATGTGTCCGATATCAAAGAGTCCCAAGAAGAGAAGAGAACTAAATTAATTTCTTAGTGGCATGAGATATTGTTTTGTGCTTTATGTTACAGGTCAGAAGCCCTTTGTTAATGTGGTGTGCACAAGCAGGCCAGATCTTCCAAATGAGGAGAGACTGAGCTTATCCCTAAAGACACAGAGAGGCTCCTACTTAATTAGAAGTCATGCACATGTAGGACTCTTGCTGATGGGTATGCAAGTTCAGCTGGTGTGGAAAAAAAGACAAGAGAAAAGGACAAGAGTGTTGCCTTTTTGGGTGCAGTTTGTGTGGTCATACCAGACATATCTGTGCTCTTCTCCATTTGCTTCCAGGCTCTGCCAGGGGACCTCTGGGAATTTCCTGGAGATACATGTCAGGTGTTGACAGGAGGACTGCTAATTTTGGCAGCATGACATGCTAAATATTGATTTTATTAATTTAACACAATGCCACTTGATAGAAGCACTTTGTAGCTTCTTGATTTTCTTCTTAATATTAAACACAGATAAGATTCACCACTGATCTGTCAAATAATCTTTCTGTCATAATGACTGTGGATATGGGATGAAACACAAGGAGGTTTCAGAATCCAAACTCCCAAATGATGTGTGAGTGCTGTAAAGTTAAAAGCTTTGTCTCTCTGGCCCCATTTATTTTATCGAAACACATTATCTGTGGAGAAAAACTGACCAAAAACATTTCGGAAGTGTTTTCTGGCTTTTTGAATAATGAATTAAACTTTAATGTTTATTAAATACAAAATAGTAATAAATTACAATTGCACAATTTCTTACAGAGTTTTTATTAAGACCAAAACTTATTTGTTCAGACTAGATTTATATAAATAAATCACAGTACATTTTTACTTGTGTTTAGAAGATTTTAATACATATTACAAAATTAAGAATTTGTTTATCCCTCAAACCATCACTGCGAAAGGAATCATGCATTATTTCTACTAAACGAACAAAATGCCCACCTAATTGAGAGAGCCTCGATACAGGTATGGCTCTACTCTCCAAAATTAGACATGAAACATAGAGATACCAGGACTATTTACTGAACAAGAAATAATAAAGTATTGTACAATGTTCATGTGTTATCAAAACCAAAAGTATAGCAAAACAACACACCTCTCTTCACGCACCTTTGCGACGGGGATTAAAGATGGCAGCTGGCCAGCATGCAACCAAGTAAAACATCTCAGTTTTACAATGTCTACATTTGAGCAAAAGAAGGAGGAACTAAAGAGCCTAGACAAAACAAACAAACAAATGAAGTGCCCAGATGTTTACAAGTCCTCCCATCACTGTCCCTCTGTGCCGCGTGCGCTGCCTTCGCTCAGGAGGTGACGCCTTTCCTGGGTGGTGCCACCACCGTGCCCTTTGTGGGCCTCCAAGGAGATGGATGTGCTCCCAGAGAACCGCAGGGCCCTGGAGAACTTCCAGCTGTGGTTCCTTGCCCAACCCACTGCATTAGGAATGAACTGTAAACACAACTCTGGGAACTGCTCAGCCTTGGATGCTGCGGTGCCGCTGGAATACAACTGGCACCCGGCACAGCTTGGCTCACGTGCTGCACGGCTGTCGCTTCAGCACTGAGCTATGGTTGCACTAACTGCAGCAAGATCCAAGGTGATGCTACCACCAAGTCTGTCCTGCTGCCAGTTTTTCGCAGCACAGGGGGCTTTTATTAAATCCTACAATAGTGTGGATTACTTTCTCTACATGCTTTTTTTCCTACTAGATAAAAAAGCCATTGTTTTCGCTCTTGATACTGAGATGTAATCATTTGGCAATGCACTGTTCTAAAGGGAAAGAGCCATGTAATCGATGACACTTCAGATGGAGTCACCTGATCCACTTTTTTCACTTGGTTCTGTTCAAACCACAGCAAAGTAATTTCAGATGGATTTCTAGCTGGGTCAAACAGATTTTTCAACTGAATTTCCTGGTCCTAGTTTATTGTTTGTTACTTTTAAGCCAAAAGAGTTTTCAGCTATTTTTTACTTCAGTTGCAGACATGTTCCCTCAGTGCTCAAATGTTGGTAGGTGATAAGCATGTAAATCAATATATATCTTCTGTCTGTGACTTTGGGTGCTCAGGTTAATATAGCTACATATCATGTTTGGTGTTTAAAACACATGAATGAAACCAAACCAAACCAAAGAATAAAAACAACCCAAAAGCCCCCTCAACAACCATCTCCTCAAGCCAGGAAGGGTGGACTAAAATAACCTCTTATTTTTCATTGCTTTGCATTGCCCTTCACTGTTGTTTCATTTTGTCTTGTTCCAGGAGTTCCCCTACCAGTGGTTAAATTGGACCTCTATGTAACAGTTTCTCACATGTACTGCTTTTGTGTTTTATGGATCTGCTGGCATGGAAAACCGAGCCATGCAATGGCTGGTAAAAACAGTTTGAGCATTGGGTCTTTTATGCTACATATTGGTTTTCTATTCTGGTAGTCCCTGCTTCCCCAGATTGAGATGAATGTTTGTTTATCCACTGCCAGGGCTATTTACAGGGAAAAACAAAACAAAAGAAAACAGCAATGTTTTAATGTCTTGTGGTTTCAGTGGAAGCAGATAAAGAAATATTTGAGCACTCAGCTGCAGAAGAGTTGTGCTGTGAGTGTTTTGTCCTGAGAATATCAGGCCACTGTCCATGGTACTCGGCCTCAATGTCAGTAGCTTGGAAGGCTTTCCCATTACCACTCACTGCTTTTCCACAGAACAACATCTGACACGGTGTCTTGTTACAGAAAACTAAAAGGAACAATTTAGCAGCACGTTGTTAAAGAGCAAAATGGGATTAAAATCTTGCTGAGATGCATTTCTAAGGGATTTTCTCTTCTATTTGAGAGTTACGATACTTGTCATACAGTGTAATTATGCATTCACAGCAAATAAGAAAACAAATGAGGGTTTCAGCTTCAAAATCATTCTTGTGAGTCTACTGCTAATTTACGTCTGAGAATCATAGTTCAGGAGACCAAGATTGAGCAGTATTGGGACCATAGTTTTCCCTGGGTTTCCAGCTGGGTTTGTAGTAGAATTATCTATCCTCTGTTCCTTCCAGCAGGCTGTTGTTTTATTGTAATACAGTCCAAAGACAGCAGCAGTCTACTGGCCAACCAGAACCAGAACATGAAAATATTTCAGGTCTAGGGAATATCATCGGTTAAGTGGAGTATAAAGGTGAAGAGTGAAGTATCCAAATATAGAAAATATCTATCATTCCATAGATGCACTACTATGATAAGGCAGGTATTTGTAAAAAGCACATAGTAATGCCATAGCCTGAGTAACAATTTGCAAGTCATGAGCAAAAATTAGGAGAATTCAATAAATTTAGGGGTTTTTCCTCATCTCTAAGCCTTTGAAATCTGCCGGATTCCACTTTAAATGCTCACTGTCACAGAGATTTCTTTCCCTGTTTTAGTAGAACTCTGTTCAAAATAATTCTTTTGATGCCAGACCCTTGAGCATTAAATAAACTGAGTATGGTAATAAAATAAAAGAACTGCAACCCACTCACAATTATAATGATACCACTTTTCAGCTGATGTCCCTTTGAGCTGCTAGGGACAAATCCTAGAAAGGCTCCTGCACTTTTCCATGGACACCAACTGAGCCTGCTGCGTGGGTGTTCTCCCCTGCCCAGGAGTTTCTGTTGCTAATGTCGCAGTGGGAAGCGTGCCCACCCTGCATTCCAGGCAGCAACGCACGTGGAACGATTTGTCCAGGAAATCAGACAACTCCACTCCAAAGGAGGAGCTCCCCCTTCTTTGCTCACGCCCATCTCCCCTTGGTGACTCCTGGGAGATGAACCTGGGTAAAGAGCACAGGATTCTGCCCGAGGTGAGGCTCATGCATGAACAGATATGCACATTGTCATGTTTCACTGGCCTCCTGACAGAAAGCTTCAGCTGAAGGTGCAGTGAAACAGTTTTGCCATGGCAACATTATTTTCATTCTTTTGGAAATGTCCAGTGGTTGCCCTCCTGAATTTGTGCTTGGGAAGGTTTGCAAGTGCTGTTTAGTTTGCCAGGTATGCCCTTGCCTGTGGCAGCTGTATTCTCCACAGCATGGCCAGAGATTTTTGAAAACCATTGTGCTTACAGGAATTCTGATTTTTAGCTGCAGCACACATTTACAACAGATCCAAGACCTCCTGCAAGTTCCAAGCTATTCTTTACCCACAAGTAATTCTGATGTCGTGGAAGATCCTCATTGATAGGTTATAAAACTAATTTTTTAGATTTGAGGCCAAAATTTCAGACATTTCTTCAATCTGTACATGCATATTTGTGTCAGCAAAGTTGCAGATTCAAATTGCTTGTGAACATTTGTCACATACAAGAGGTGAAGCAATGTGTATGCACATAAACTTATCTGAACTCTATTTAAAGACCAGGGCTCCCTCTCTGTAAGTACATAGCAGACAACTGCATTGTATAAAACACCCATACTTTGCATTTGCATCTTTTAAACAAAAATTCCCATGTGAAAATGTGAGTCAAGTTCTCTGTGGAAAACACTGGAGGACAAGAGAACTCCATGTGTGGCTAAATCAGTGGCAAAAAGTTTATCCCAGGGTCTCCTGCTTTGGGGCACAGATTTTATTACGCAACAGAATCCAGTGCTTTGATTAATTTTCTTTTAATGGTCAGAATTTGTCAGAATTTACAATGTACCATAATGAAAAACAGCCCTGCTAATTCTACCACAAATAATAAAGGAAGTCTTCACAGGCACTATATATTTGGAACAGCATTTTCAAACGACATGGTGTGTGAGTGTTTGTTTGTATGATCCAGCATTGCCGCCCGGGACACGCTTCCAACAGTTTGCAGTGTTGTGGACACAACTCAAAAACTTTGACTGGAAAATCATCTACAAAGGTTGAGGACTAACAACCTCCATGTTATACAGATGGTTATCTCCTTTCTCAAAGAACACGCTGTCATTACAAATACCATATGCATCTTGTTCTCACCCAGCAGAATTTTTTTACAGTTTTTCAGATTTGAAGGATTTCTGCAAGGAACCATATTAATTTGTTTTCATGTCAGGTGAAAGGAGGCACCAGCTGAGACTGAGGACGCAACTTGTCATCAAAAAATAAATATCTGATGGCAATCATTCTTGAAAAAAAATACTTAGAAAGCTAACCATTCACAATACTGCACCTTTTTTGCAAATACAAGGACGATATTTGTTGCTGCTTCCCATATTTGTTGGTTTATGTTGCTATCATTTTCCTTGTAAAACCTGGGTTATTCTACTGAACAGAAATGATGACTTCAATTTGGGTAATGCTTACGATCATACAAATAATCTACCAGTAGCAGTAGTGTCACCTGGAGAATTAATGCTACAAGTGGATAACATCACGCTATTTGAAACCAATAGCTCTTCACACAGTAGAAGACTGAGGGTCCTATTCAGCAAATATTCAGGGTCCTATGGCTGTGGCCACAGAGGTTCCAGAAGCTCTCGCTGAGTCTAATCCTGATTCAGGAACCAAAATGATATGCTGTGTATATATTTCTCTGCACAGCCTGGATGCGCTGGACACCCTCCCCCACTTGATTCCTGGGAAGGAAAAAAATATGTCTCTGTTTAGCTTTCAGTGACAAGAAAAGCAATCCACAGTAATGAAATCTAAAGAAGTTAGCCAGGCATGTATGAAAAGAACAGGATGCCTGTGAAAAGGGAAGAGCTGTCAAAACCTAATTGTGGGCTCTGGCTGCAATGAAATTTATCAAAGAGGGAATACAGGTTGGATATAAGGATGTAGACAATTTCTGCTAAGAGACACTTGTACTCTGGGCAATAGTAACCCTTACACTATACCTTATGTGCTGTGTCAAACATTCCTACCAACACTTGGCTACAGCTGAAAGCTCCCAAATGCCCAGGTCAGCATTTGAGCGTGGCACTTGAGCCAGTAGCTGCCCTGTCACTGGGGGCACAAACACCGGGGCAGAGCTGCCCCGGTGTCCCATCCTCTCTCACAAGCAGCTGCATGCTGGCAGCACCTGTGCTGTGAGAAGGCATCGAGCACACAGCCCGCGGCCACTCCCTGCTCAAACTGTGCTGCTGTGGTGCCCAGGCACCAGGAATCTCATCTCCTTACAGACACAGGGCAAAACTGTGGGATTCTTTCCACAGCTTGTAGCATCTTCATAATGCCTGACAATCATTTCTGGAACTGCCTGTGGCTGGTGCTCACAACCAAGTAGGGAAATCTTTGGTGGCACTGTGGTGACACAGCCGCACTCTGGTGCAGAGAGTAAACTCAGAGGAGCTGTGAACTGCCTGCCTCCAAGTATTAGTACTGACAGCATCATTCTTGGCTTCATAGGGGTACTCTGCTCTTTCCTGTCTTTCAACATCGGGGATAACTCTGGGGCTGTTCATAAACAAGATATTTCCTTTTGACTGGGAGTACTGCCTGACTTAGCCAGTGAGAGCAACAACAGAAGTAAGTCATGGTAACTTCAGGAAGCAATTTACTTTGATCTTTGATGAATTTCTGTGTCTCATGAATCAGGATTAGTGTTCCCTGTATTGGGGAGAGGATTAGACAGAGGGATTAAAAGGACATCTTTACCCCACTGGACTCTGTGGAATAGCCCCTGAGGATATGGCTAAGAAAGAGTTCAACAGGAATGCCAAATTTCTGCTGAATAGGTTAAAAGGGTGAGGAAGCCTCTTCGGCAGCCATCCAAGCGCAGAAGACCTGCATAACATTCCTGCTGAATAGGGCCCTAAAGACAAAAAACAAAACAAAACAAAAGAAAAAAAACCATAGGAACCTTGAAAAGCTTTTCTGATTGTGTCGCTTCTTATCAGCGCCTCAGATCTCCAGAGACGCTTAAACATATTTTTTTCAGTGCAGTTAGGCATCCTTTGAGATGTGCTAGTGCTATGGATGATATATTGTTACAAGAAAAGAAGTCAAATTAGGTTGTTGTATATAAAAAAAATAGGTCTTGATTTTCTGTAAGCAAGGTCCATTTCTTTATATCAATTATCAGTGAAAGTTACCCAAGACCTTGTTTAAAAAACAAAATCAAACCCTCAATCGAGTGTCTAATGCTTAGTGTTTTCATGTATATATGTATATTATAGGCATCAATTACCTTCTGCCTCCCTAAAATTGAAAGGAGCAGACTTAACTTGCATGTTATGTCTGAATTTTAATATCAGCGTTTCCAAGCCCTTTTCTAGGATTTACTTCATGCACGTGGATCTTGGGTTTGCTCATCCAATTCTATCCAACTTCTAATGCCATGTGGGAGAATATTCACAACTATTGCAAAGGGAAAGCAAGAACTCAAAGCCTTACCTCCACAAGAGGATGCCAGTGAGCGATGGGTTTCCGAGGGTACGAGAGCATTTCGTTCCAGTGGTCGCGACCTAGACTCTCTGCATCGTTGCCCACCTGACAAACTCCAATGACCTCATTGTGACCTACACTGTGAAAATGGTCCATAATATTTTTTTCTTAAAATTTTACCTTCAGAATCACACCATTTCCATATTTTATCAAAAACATTAATCGTGGATTTTTAGGATTAATTCTTGCCTGAGGAGTATAACACACTAGGAACTACGTAGGTTTGCTCTTTGCATTTCCCACTGATCAGAACAATTTAATATTTCCCCCCTTACAGCACACAAAAGGTTCTTTGCCTGTGTTCTGTAATTAGCTGCAAAGGCAAACAGGCGCTAAGACACAACTTCATAAATGGAGCGTGTGTGTAAAGGCTTAGCGTAAATGCACAAACAGAAAAACGTGTGGCCTCTCTGATTCAATGCCCAGTTACTTCAGTTGTGCTAAACACATATGCAGCTTAATTATGTCAGCTATGGATGCAAATCTATATTTTAAAATTTAGTAAGGAAATTCTGCCTGACAAAAAAAATCTAACTGGAGTCTTCTACCAAGCTCAACATGACATTAATTCGCCACTTATAGGGAAAAAATGATAATTTTCTTTCGGAATGCAAATCTAGCGTGTAAGATTTTATCAGCCAATATTCAACAGCTACAGGTATCTCACCGGTCATAATCCATAACAGCTATCCACAAGTTAATTTGGTCAATGTTTTCTGGAGGGACGTCAAAGACTATGGCTTCATTGTAAACGGGATTTAAGGTGTTCCTCTTGGTGGAAGTTTTCCTTTTCTTTAGCCGCCTTCCTTCACACATTAAAGAAACCTTCACGTAGGGATCTGTGTGGATCATAAGAACAGTGCTGATTTTCTTTTCATGCTTTTAGGCAAACGCAAATGGAAAGTGAAGGGAGCAGAGTTGTTGTGTGCCCATACCTGCTTGTGGAATTAATCTCCTGGACCTGACTGGAATTATGAGCTTCTCTGTTACCATGGAATGCATGGAAGGCAGTGGAGCTTTGAAAGCTTTACCTGGTTGACTGCTTATAATGAACAATTTAGGTTCAAGAAGATCCTTGTTGTGTACCAACTTCTGAAAGGGTATTAAAATATCCACTGAAGTGGTTACACATGACCATTTTATACAACAGCCTGTGTATCAGCCTATTTACAGCAGCCTAATTACTTGTTAGATTTGCAGAACAGACAGAAGATGACAATGGTTTTCACAACGGGAAATTTACTGATGTATGGTTAAATACAATTCAAAGTTTAACAATTAGTGGCTTATACTTCTCAAGAGAATTATAATTATTTTTAAACTCCTGGATGTAGCAAAAAAAGAGCGCTATTTCTTTGTAGCTCCTTTCGGAGAGCTCTACAACTCCCTGCTAGTATTTAAAAGTCATCTACAAAGTCTCACTAAAGTTAGTTTGCAATTTTCATTGTTGAATTTTGAAGGGGTTGCTGAAAGGATTCTGGGATGATCACTGCTTTGTCCATATGCCAGCAACAGCAGAATTGGCTCAGTGGCTCTTGGGGACTGCCAGAGAGGGTCAGTCTGCCCCTGTGTCATAGCTGTAACTAACAGTCTGCTGCACAAACAAATTCCCAGTGTTGGGAATGCATTTTGGCCACCTCGTTCTACTCTGAATCACAGTGGCATTGGAAATAATAATCCTGCAGTCTTTTTGAGAGAGTAACTTATTTTAAACCAAGCAAACTAAAATATATTATTTATTTCTCATAAACTCCTGTACTCGAGTAATGCAAGAGCTCACAGTATAACCCTCCTCTCTTCTGAGATTTGACAGTGTCGAATTCTGTGTCTTGGGAGGGAAATGGGACAGAAATCCACACTGAGCTTTAAATTCATTCATACCTGATGCTCCTGTGATATCCATTGCCTTTAAATTTCTTGCCTTTATTATTGTAATAGTTAGTCTACCAGCTGTTGGAAGGTAGCAGAGTGAAAACATAAGGTCACCAAGATCCACGTTATCCTGTTCCAAGAAAAGAAAGATAATATGAAGCAATAGTAACAAATTTTCCACTCATAGCAGGACTTAAAGATAAAAATATACCTTTGGGGATCTACAGTTATGCAGTAAAAGCTGAATTCTCATTCTGAAACATATCTGGAAAAACCAGCCATCCATGTGCATACAAAATTTGAGTCACTGTTTGTTGCTGGACCACCAAAGCTCTCCAGGGTAAATGAGGTTATAGTTTCTGGCACTGAGTCCTTGGAGTTGACACACATTTAAATGATGAGGTACCCTGTGAGTGACTGGAAAACCTTTGTTCTATTTTATGTTTTTCAGTGATTTGCCTGTATCACTGACAAGCAGCCACAAATGTCTGTGCCTTTCCTTCTGGTCTGCAGGAGGACACCTAAAAAATGTTCATAAAAAAACCCCACGCTTTGGGAGCTTTGTGCAGCTCTCAAGTCTGCATGAAGTCAGGTGTGATAGGTGTGAAGTGTCTATGGCAATGGGACAGTCTCTACCAGAAGCAGAGGAAGGGTAATTATTAACTGTTGAGCATCATCATCATCATAATAATAACAACAACAACCACAAATTCCTGTGCCTCACACAGACAAGCTCCCTCAAGTAAGCTTATCCACCTGTTTCATTGATAGAATAATTTGCAACCCTTTCCTGTGTTAATGGCAGCAGGGTTTCAGAAAGCTAGTAGAAACTGTGCAAACCCTGTTTGCAGTTACGCAGCATTGCTGGTTTTTTTTTGTTTTGTTTTGTTTTTTTTTTTTTTGGTAAAGAGGGAAATCCAGCTCTTTAATCAAAAAAAAAAAATAGTCAAGAAAGGATTGTATTAAATGCTTTCTGTGATTTGACTTGCATTTTTTTGACTGAGCAGTGACTTCACACTTTCATAGACCTGCTTCCTGCAACTTAATATTTCATTCTTGACTGAAAAATACCCCCTGATCCAGCAATTTCAAAGTTACATTCCAGGTTTTATAGGGAAGGGAAATACAGCTGTTGTGGAGTATGTGTATCTTGCTTACTTAGCTTCGTGCAATAGCTTCTCGTCTTCCCCAAGCTGGTTCCTTCTGTGTCAGTCACCAAAAGATGAAGGGTGGTGCATGACATAGAAGGAGAGGGCAAATACCTGGAAGGAGCCCCTAGTAAAGGTTTGTGTCTGAGGCAGCTGCTGCACAGACTGATGCCCAGAGCCTGTGCAGTTACTTTATGTCACTTCATGAGCTAGCAGGGGAGAAAAGCAGGACAGAAAGCGTTGCTGGCACAGAGTTGTAGAAAAGTGTTGTGTCAGAAGAGAATTCTAGAGGTCACTTGATCCAACTCCTTGCTCAAGAGAGGCATCTTTGCTTCAGCTCACAGCTCACTCAAGGAAAAAAAAAACATGTACATTCATTCAAAAGAAGGTCCTCTCCTTGTGCTGTTATTTAAGACAGATGCTGTCAAAGAAGGAAAAGGCTGATATTATGGGCCCTTTGTCAGGAATAACCAGCTTTTAATCCTATCATCTTTTCCACTCTAAAGATCAGTGTTTCACGGTAGCTGAAAAGCTAATAAAGGCTGGGACAATATCGAGGCGGCTGCTATGACTCGGGCTGTTTAGTGCCTCTTGATAGCTCCCACTTGGGAGCAAACCTGCTGCAACACACTGTGCCACTGACTCACTTGGTGGGAGGATCAAAGTGCTGCTTGAGATGCTGTGAGGAGTCCTCCAGGTTAAAGAGATGTCAGCACACTCAGGAGAAGTTTCTCTTGGCTAACACCTGCCCTTAACATTACAGGAAAATAACTGATCTCTGAAATTTTCCCAGTGATCAGCTGGACCTTGATACTTATACCCAGGAAAACAGGAAGCAAAGTTTTTATGCTTCCCATTGTGAGGAAGGGCAACTTCCCCAGCTCTGAGGTGCTGAGATTCATAGCTGTGCAATTCTCTCTTGTGCTGCAACTCTTGAGGGGAGCAGCATTTCATAGGACATTTAAAGAAATCATGGACGGAAGCCATCTTTTGGGAATTTGTCACTTTGGCAAATTTTGATAGGCTTTTTTTCCTGAAGTGGTCACTACCCTTTAGAAGGAGAGAGCATTGTTGAATCACTCAGGTTTTCCCTGACCACAAAGAAGCCCACGAGGCACCTGTTGTTTTAGCTGTGTATTTTGGCATCCTTCAATATTGTCAGCCGTGGCAAAGTCACTCTGTATTCAGCTCCAGTGCTCCACATGGTGACTAGGAATTCATTCTGTGAGTAGTGTAAATGCTTTACTGTCACTACCAAATACAAAAGGTTCCACTCATCCTGAATGAACATTTAAAAACCTTTTATTCAATTTTTATCAAGAAGTTTATGGGTAAATGGTAATATGCAATTATTTTAGGCACAGATGCCAGGAAAAATCAGAGAATCATAGAATATCCTGAGTTGGAAGGGACCCACAAGGATCGTGGAGTCCAACTCCTGGCCCTGCACAGAACAGCTCCAAGAGTCACATCATGTGCCTGAGAGCATTGTCCAAGCTTCAGGGACTCTGCCAGGCTGGTGCTGTGACCACTTCTCTGGGGAGCCTGTTTCAGTCCAGCCACCCTCTGGGTGAACTATCTTTCCTAATGGCTAACCTAAATCTCCCCCCATACAGCTTCCTGCCATTCCCTCGTGTCCTGTCACTGGTCACCAGAAAAAAAGAGTTAAAATATAACTGCATAAATGAACTGCACAAATGAAGTGCTTGGGAAAAGAATGGATCGGTGTTGTGATGGTTAGATTATTGATATGTTTTGATGGGTTTTGCACTAGGATTTGTGTTGTCTTAGTCTGGGCTTGTCCCTCACACATGTAGATGTCGCAACCCCTGAAACCAAACACCTGTACTGGGACCCTGCCCCTTTTCCCAAGTAAATTGTATCCCATTGGTGGTGGGTTTTGCCCCCTCCCCTTCCTCCCTGGGGGGTCAAAAGGGGTCTCCAGGAGGCCCCCGCCCTCTTCGCCTCCAGGATCTGATGCAGTAAAGATCTAAGAATGTTATCCTGAGGAGAAGAGCGCCTTCTTTCTTTTACCTAGGTTTCTCTTGTCACGTGTAGCTCCCGGGGGCCCTGAGCTAGCCTAGGACCCCCAGGACCTCACTGTGATAGCTGGTGTCCCATCCGTGTGGTCCCACCTCACTGTGATAGATCACGTGTTGAATGCAGTATTAGGAATTATGCCATAATATACTTACCCACAAGCTTTGCCTTACAATTGAAAAATAATTGTCTCCTGCATTGTGATTTTTTAGCAAATGCTGCGATGACAATACTTTGTCAATGCTTTTTGAAAAATTGCACTGGGCACTATACGGGAAAAAACCAGATTTACAGCGGAAACATAATCTGTGATTTCTTTAGTCTTTTCCAGTTCTAGAAGTTGTAGGTGCTGCAGCAATAGGTCACAGATGATTGAGAGACTGTCTGTTCCTAAGCCACTGCTCGTCTCACTCTAACCAGGGCTGCCTGAGAGAGTGACTGAAGGGAAGATTGCAGGCAGCAGCAGGGTAGAGACACCTTTTGCCACGCAAATCCTTCTCTCAGTCTGAAAAAGAAGCCCTGTCTTCTGAGATTTTCATTTTAAATTGTAGGGAATTAATGACTACTTCATCATACTGGTACTTGTAAAAATTTTCTAAAGTTTGGAAAGAATTTTTATAACGCAGAGAGCCTTTCCCCTTGCTCTAGCTATTCCTCCATGTCATACCCCTATTTTCTGTGATCAAAGGGCAACATTGAAAACTGTTCCAAACAATGGGTCCTCAAGATTCAGTTAGGAAGGTTTAATGAGGAAATGTTCTTCAGCGAGTACCACAAACCGAGGCTGGCCCCCAGAATTTGCACTTGTGTGTTCATCTCTCTGGGTAGCTGCAGGGGAACAGGCACCATGCTCTGACTGGAGATCAGCGTTGTCACGGGCATGACCCTCACATCCAGCAAACACAGGAATTTTTTCAAGTTCAGCTCTTTAACAGAACCAAAGCCAATGTATCAGAGCGCAGAGAGGATTAGTGCACATCTTCACAAGTTTAAAATCACTGAGCTACACGGCTTAAGCCACGGATTGTCACTAAAGGTGTGCTGTATTAGCAAGAAATCGCTCCAAGGAACAGAATTAACAAGCATAGAGGGTAGGATCTTCTGCAAGGATTAGTTCCTGTTTGAATTGAGTGCTTATGCATTACAGTGTACGCTCCACAAAATGTGGCACTACAAGCATTACACTGCCAGGGACATTTTGAAATTCCTGCTTTGGAAAAGATTTCGTAATAGTGTAGGTTATCAAGTCATGCATGTTCTACTTTCCAAATTTAAGTCTAAGCTCATACAGTGTGGTCGAAATACCATACTGGGGATGTTACAGTGCAACCATGACAGCCGTAATATAACCAGACCAAAAGGCTGGTCAATTTTATTAATAACTCAAAAGAAAATAATCAGAAGATAATTAAATTGCAGTTATGATTTATTTATATGTATATGCCCTATATGATTTTTCTTTTGGTCCCATTCAGCAGGAAGCATAAAAGAACTGAATAAATATCCTCTAACAAACATACCCCTCTCCCACTGTCCTCAAAAACTGTCCAGGTTCAGGGGAAGAAAACACAGCCTTTATTTTTAATCTGTAACGTGCCGGTTCCTGTATTCTTAAGAAGATAAAATAAGATGGGGATCGGCTTTGCTTTTCCAGTGCCTCAGGCTGGGGGTGAGGGCCAAGTGCCTCGATGTAGTGAGCTGTGCCTTACAGGGAGCCTCTGGTAATCCCACCTAGATTTGTGTCTGAGCCCTTGCTGTGTTCATGCAGTTCTTTATTCAACGGAGCAAGAGCATGAGGCTTCTTTTTTGAAATTGTTCCAGTATTACGTGGGAGAGTTGTATGTATTCAGTCCAGGTGGAGAGCTGAAACCAGAGGTGTAAATCACAAGGTTTGCCTGAAAACTGCAAATATGTTGAATCCTGTAATCCATGAAACCTTAAGGTAAATAAGATTGCTGTTAGGACCACGGAGACATGCCCCCCTCTCATATTATGCTTCCTTCTTGCTCCGTTTCTGGTGGAAGCTCTTGATACATTATAAAAATCATATTTTTTGAATTATTTTCAGTGGCTTCTGCTGAAAGGGTTATTGTTCCTGCTTTTCCCAGAAAACATTTTGGGTTTCCTCCCCTGTAAAACTAACCCAAGATAAATATATCTTTGAAAATGCTGAATTCTAATAGTAGCATTAGTAGGTTTTTAGTCTATAATCACACAGTATTTGTAGATTTTAAAATTATTCAATTTTGTTGAAGATCAGCCTGCAGGATAAATCACTCCCAAGTACTGTGTCAGCAGCTCCATGCTGTTGCTTAGTGAGTATAACTCAGCATATTAAACAGGGAGACGTGTAACCTTAAAGAGGATGGTGACTAAGGGCCCCTAAATGGCCTCACCTTTGATGCCTTCGAGACTGCATTAAGCAGCTCAGGCTGGATCAAACCTTCTCAGTGAAACCTCTAAGTCACCTGGTTGTTAGGGATATTCTGACAAATGGGGATGACATTTGGGATCAGAGTTCTCCTCTCCCTTCTCATAAATACCTTTGAGTGCAGAGAATGGGCATGTAAACTCATGCAAAACAGGCAAGGGATGGAAGAAAACAAGACAATTTATAGGTTACATCTTCTGCTTCTGCCTCTGGTCTGGAAAAAGAGATGCTGTCCTCGAGTTAGGCACTCATAAGGTTTGTGCCCATTTCTTTGGAAAGTTGAGTTTTGTATTTCTGGAGCAGAGGAGCTGTGATGGGCCTGCACCACGCAGTGCCTGTGCCACTCTAATTAAAGCATATGTCTCAATTATATCGGCTTCCTCAGCTCTCCAGCTATAAAAAGACAGACACTACTTTTTCACTTTTCTGCTATGCTGCAAAACTAATTATGGGTTGTGAGGTGCCCACACGTACTTTTATGCATCTCACCAACCTAACATTAACTGGAGCACTTAGCAGGCACTGGTGCCCTTGCTTATTTCCTATTAAGTTACTAACACTTGAAAGAGGTTTTCAAGGCAGAAGTGGTTTTAGAGATTTGCTAAACTCCTGCTGCTGTGTCAGAGCTGTACAGCTCAGGCAATGGTAGCTTTGCATGCTGCCTCCTTTAGGAGCTGGACATGTCCCTGCAAAGGACACTGGAAAACAGAAACAGGGCAGAGGTGTCATGGAATGAGATGGGATCATTTGAGCTTCTGTAGCACAGAAAGGACAGACTGACAATATTTAATTAAAGTCTCTTTCTTCTCCCCCTCCAGGCTAAGGAGCATTAGTTACATTTTAAACAACAAAAAATTCTTCCTAGTTACTTCCAAATCTTTCCTGGAATTAAGGGAATTATACTGCTATAGTGCAAGATAAGTTTCACCGTACATCATTCTAATATTTGCTAATGTTGGGATTTGGATTTTGCAGGGATGTATTTCAGACGAGGTTCACTCAGCTAAGACAAGGATGAGTTAAGTACACTAGGTATATGTGTTAAGCCTAAATGACTTAAAGATGCTTTAAGAAGTGCTATCTGCTTTTTGGGATATACATTTATTAAATTGCTCATCTGTGTTGAGAAGTCTGGAATAAGATCTGAGTGATAAGATATTATTTCTGCTGAGGATCATGTCCAGGACACAAATATTATGCAAATCGCATAGACTCTAATCTGTTTGGGAATGATAGTAAATCTAAAGTATCTAACATGAAGAATTTGTGAAGTTAGCTCTATGTTTTTTATTATTTCATCATGGAGCTATTTTCAGTTACATCTATGAGAAATATATACCGATAAAAACTCTTTTGAAATGTTGGATTTTAATTGAATTTGCATGTGACTAGAAGAGTGCCAGTTGCTTCTCATTACACATTTTGAGATGAATAGAAAAGATATGACTGGAAAATTCTATTTTCATGACATCTTAAATCAAAGAAATGAACTCTAGTAAAGTAGATATTTATTAATGCCTGAATCAATCTATATCTACAGAAATGTGATTAAGTAAAGTAAGTGGAAAATAGGAATGGCCTATCTTTTGTAATTATTCTTTCAATACATCAATGTCAAGCTATATTTCAAGTTAATTTTCAAATTGTACCACTTTCTCCCTGCGTTTCATTTTTTTTTATACTTCATTGTCTCTATTTCTTTTCTTAAAAAACGAAAGCAAGTAAGTAAAGAAGCCTTTGGTATGTCTGATTTTACATACCAGAAAAGAACATTAACGAACAATTCTGAAGCTTGGTTTCACTGCAGTGAAGAAATATGAGAAAGCTGAAGTGTTTGTATGTAATTCACTCTGGATTTTGCACTCATAGTTTGCCGAGCATGTTGGCAACTTCTCTCTAAAGACAGTATCAAAAGTAAAGCCAACAGCATATCCTCTGTCTCCAGAGTGTGAAAATCTTTTGACATGGATTTTTAGAGTTTGTGGGTTTTTTCCTCTCCTGATTCCATTATCCTTGTGTCATAACTACTTTTCTTTAATCCAGGCCACATAAGAAGGATTCTCCAGACACAACTTTGTGTTGTGCCAGTCATTCAAGACACATCAGAAATGAGGGTATTTGAAGCCAAAGTAGGAGCCTTTCACTTCATAAGTGCTTCAGAATAAATCCAGTTGGTGTCCTTGAGAGGAACATGCTCATAACTTCCTCTTGCCACAATGTCCTCAGTAGAATCAAGGACAGAGGCCTTTTCCTGTAGGCAGTCAATGTCCTTATCTCTCTAAAGACCCAACATCTCCACTGTCATCATTTATATCCTATAAATAGGGTGGCAGTGATTAATTGAAGCTTTCCAATCAGTGAGCTGCATATGACCCTTAGTTATCAGGATGCATTTACAGGATATATTTGTTCTTAGAGCCATTTAAGACTTAATTGATAAATTATTCTGTATTAAGATCCTTTAACAATAGCCTCCATTCAGTACAGATAAACTGTATCCCATACCTGTTCTTAAACCCATGTTTAAATCCTATAGATTTTACTGGTTTGAATCCTTTATGCAGATTTCCAACTCACAACTACAGTGGTTTGCTGAATCTGGGCCTACCAGTGAATCTAATGAATTATCCTGTAGCTATTGAGATAGAAATAATGTCTTAATTTGTTCCAAACTAAGTTGATGAACTAGGGAGATAGTCTGAATTGAGCTAATGAAAATTATTAGAGACATGACTGGAAAAGCTTGTCCTGTTTATGTGTATGAGCCCGTGTCAGAAATTGATTTCATGGGAAAAACAGAAATGAGGCCTTCTGAAAGTGAAACTTCTGCAAAAAGTTAAGAGAAGTAATTTTTAACTCCCTCATCACTTATTAAGAAAAGAGTGAGCACAGAGTTGGCTCTGAAGGCTTGCTAGATGACATTGCTGGCCAGAGACAAAGCTAACTGAAGTTTAAGTTTCTCCTTGTGAATTAAACTATTCCTCTGAAAGATATTTAAGTTTCTTGAATTTTTACTGCTTTTTAAAAAAAATATTCTATGACTTCTCACTTTCTAGAAAATGAGAAGTTCAGTATAGATTTAATAACACAAAAAAGTCTGCCCCAGCCCTTGTTTTCCAGGCATTGCAGGCTGCCTTGGATAATTTGGGTTGGTGTTGGGAGGCAGGGGCTGCATGTGTGCATGTGTGTGTGTGTGTGGCTGTAGGATAGGGAAGGCTTGAAAAGTAGAGAAAATAACTGCATCTCCATGATGAAATGTATAAAAATGTCATAACCTGCAAGACGTGAGTTTACAAGCAAGGTGCTATGGAGAAATTTGCTTCTCCTGTTCTCCCACCTCAACGTGTCCCACCTTGTCAGGGTTCACAAGTTGCCACCTTTGGAATGGCACTTCCAGAGTCTGCTGAAAGGGAAGCTTCGTGAGAGTGGGTTTGATTTCCCACTGCTGAAGCTTGAAGGGGAAGCACTGTGGCACAGAGCTGACTCAGACCTTTCCCTCTGCAGGGAAGGCAGTGATGCTTCAGAAATGTTGACAAGCTTGGGAATAGCAATGAAATGCAAATTGCCCTAGATAGGAAAATGTGTTTGGAGGGCAAGTGCTTCCTCAAAAGGAGATGAGGAGGGAGCTTCCACTGGAAAAAATAAAAGTTTTGTTTTCAGGTGAACGTGGTGGAAACGGAAGGACAGGTAGGTCAGGCAGACAAGGGACTGTCTCATAGAGGGAAGTGTCACAAACCAATCGAACGGTGCAATCCAGAAAATTGGCTGGTGGTTGCCTACAATGAGGGCCGAAGTTGTTAATGAATGTCTATCAGCATCTGCCATGTTGAGTCCAGTAATTTTTCCACAGGCTTTTATTGGTTTGGATTAGACTTCCATTTTTTGTGCAATACTGAGACTGAAAAACCAAAGTGAAGCACAGGTTACTGGCACGGCAGTATGCAGTACCTTACCATGCAATTTAACCTGGGTGGGCCAACCTTGCAGACTTAAAAGAAAACTTTTGGTGATCATCATAGAGATGGAAAGAGATGAGAAAATAAACCCCCATGGTTTCAAGGCTAAAGGCTGGCTTGTTGTATGAAGGGGAGGCTAAATTATGTGTTAACTATCTCTAGGCAAACATGAGCTTGAAGAAAATGAAGCAGCAAATCCATTCTAATGCATGAAATTATTTCTACCATGAATTATTTGCCAGTTACCTCTTGCTTCCATTCTGACATAAGTTGAAAGATATGTTCAATTATCTCCATATACCACTGGTAATGAACATTTCAAATACATCCAAGAAAAATTGCAAGGGAGGAAGCTGGTTTTAAGAGGAAGTTAACTAATCAAAATATTTTAATCCAAAACGTCTTGCCTGTTAGTTTTTTTTCCCTAGTGTGTTACAATGAAAATGTCAATTTAAACTAGGTCTGTATGCAAATGAATGGATTGGCCTTTCACTCTACCTTGAGTTACGATGGCTGCATGTGAACTTACAGCTCCGCTAAAATACCAAAAGATCCTGTGTCTTCTGACCCTGCTCAATTATCAGTCTGTGTACAGGAACTGAAAGCAATCAATCTGTCAGAGCCCCGAGGGCACCAACAGCCCTGCTTGGCCCGGCTTGCCTGCCAGGGCTCCCCTCTGCCTGCCCCTGGCCCAGCGCCCCACTCCCTAGGGAGCTGGCTGATGCCGGGGGCTGCCCCCAGGTCCCCTGGCTGGGGTGGTGGGATGGGACCTGGCTGGCCAAGTCCTGGCCAGCAGCTCCAGGTCCCTACTGCTCCTGACGTCCCAACCTGTAGGAAGCAGCCAGCCCTGGTGTCCTGCTGACCTAGTCTTAATTAAGGATAAAGTCTTGCACAGTGGCCATTCTGTACAAGAAAAAGCTAATCAGACTGGCTTGAATGATATTAGAGGTTTCTGGGCCCCACGAAGAGTTCCTCACTTTCCCTTGGCACTGCATGTCATTCTCAGTGCAGACATTTCGTGTTGTGCAAAGCAGCTGTCTGTTCTATCGTGTATTCTGAGCACATCAGTCTGAGAAGGAGAGAAACTAACTACCTGCGTAGTGCTGAAAAAAGATGGAGAAAGTCATAGTATCAGGAAAAAAAAATGTTCTTTTCAGTCTGCAGAAGCACCTATAAAGTGTTGTGGATGAATTCATTACCCTCACATTAGGTGTTCTGTACTGACTTTGCTTCTCAGGCTTAGCACAGGTTGTTCACAAAATGAGTAATAAGGAAATGCCATTTTCACAAATCTGAATCTGCTATTAGTGTAAGTTCGCGCTACAATTTTGAAGAAATTGATACAAAAAAGAGAATAGTCCAAATAGTACCATGCTTGAAAAATAGTTAATGTCAAACTCTATGCTGCAGTAGCCTGCCATTCAAGAAATTTTCTCTGAGATATGTTTAATTTTTTTATTTAATCACATGTCTCTTGATAGATTTTGCCATCTGCTGTGGAATTCCACTCCAGGTGAGATTTCAGTGGGGAAGCTATGGTGGCCAGTGTAAAGAATGCAGAAGCTGGAGAGGCACACGTGCTTTGTTCCCCGGAAACAGGCAGCAAAGCAGCACTTTGCCCCTAGATTCTGACCCCTTGGATATAACGTGCTCCTTTCACAGACTACTAAAATAACCTCAGTGACATTAATCCAAACTTTGTCCAATCATTTAAAAATTCTACTGACTGGAACAGGCTGCCCAGGGAACTGCTGGAGCCACTCATGCCTGGAAGGATGCAGAACACATGTAGATGTGGCACTCAGACGCAGGGTTCAGTGGTAGCCTTGACAGTGCTGGGTTAATTCTTGGACTACATGATCTGAAAAGTCTTTTCCAACCTAAACAGTTCTGTGATTCTGTGATATCAAATCCATGTTCAATGAAATCCTTGGTGTGCCTTTTCTCTCTCTCTCTCTCCCTGATCCTTTTTGGCTTCTCATCCCACTAAAAAGTATTACGAGAATTATTACCTAAGTTGGACTTTTCAAAAGCAGTATTTTCTGTGAGCAGCTCCTTTTAAGTTCAGTGTCAATTTAGCAGGTGGGAAAAGAAGCATGGGCTTATGAATCTACTTTTCCTACTTTTTTTTCCTATGAGTTACAAAGTGATTTTCTTCATTGCTATTGAAAGTTATTTTTTTCTTTTCAATACATACTTTTCCTAGGTATCCTTGTGATTCTAAAGCCAATGATCAAGGGTCTTTCTGCTGAAATTTCTCCATGTGTTTTGTTTCTCTGGAGACAGTTCTGTCATGTCGTGTCATTCATGCCCTCAGGTCAGGCAACAGTGAGAATACTTCATGTGCTTGCTGCCAAAAAGCAGCTTCATTTCTAGGGTTCCCTGATGCTGAGATCCTGTTACTTGTGACTTGGTTGCTACTAAGCGGTGCCACTAAATACAAAAAGTTGGCTTTTTCTGATCGGTCACCTGTGTAACAGTAACCTATACAACAGCAACACCTGCACAGCACTAACAGTGCCAGACTCCAACGCACCATCCACAGAAAGTTTCCTCCACCAGAGGAAAGGTGAAAAGGGATCATTATGGCTCAAAACCATGTCTGAGATCATTCCATGTAACCTTCCATTAGAACAAACGCACAGCTACATTTCACAACATGCATTTTAGTAGTAACACTCCTCTATAAAATTGCCCACTTTAACAATAGAGAAAACAGTTTCCATAGAAGTTTCATTTACTTCTTTATATGGGCAATATAGAAAAGAAAATATCTGTGAATTTCAAAGTGAAGCAGCCAAGGTAAAGAAACTACTTCACTGCTGGCAGCATTCTGTTAATGGATGGGGTGCAAAGGTGTGCAGCTGTGCTGCTTTGAGTGTCCTTGCACAGCCATTCCATTTTGATTGCAAAGGTAAATGGAAGAATAGAATCATGGACTTTAATCCTACAAAACACAGTTATTAAGTCAAAATGGATGAAACCCCTACATCTTCAATACTGAAAAATTATCTCATGTTATAATTTAGAACCTCTCTGGTTTCCAAATACAAAAGGAATTAAAGCAGTAGAGGGAGGAAGAATGAGGACAATAAAATTAGTGATAATTAGACAGCATCATTCCAGAAGTGTGGACAAGAGGATACTTTTCATCCTTTGCTTCTCCAATCATGCTAAAAAGAAAATTACCCATTTGAATCAGGAGAGATGTTGGGGTTTTGGTGATGATTTTTTTGGGGCATGGGGGGCAAACATGGGAGAGAAGGCTGTTCTGCTTCCTCCTAGAGGTGGCTAGTGACGATTTCATAACAGACAGATTTCCTAACAAATTCATGCAAAATTTGCTGACTGCATGACATGCTGAGATGATGTTGCTATCTAACCCTGTCTCACCTCCCAAATCAATGCCATGGAATCTGTGCTGATCCCCTTCTCTCAGGCACTACCAGGAACATATCACGGTTTCTTGGTATCTTCACTGCTGGTGCTGCCCAGAAGTTCATGCAAATCCAGCTACCTGCTTTTCTTCAGAGACAGCTCTGGACTACTGTCATTAGGACACTCCAGCTATGTGGATCTGGCCACAGAGAATTTACGCTGTTGCTGTGTATCATCCACCTACCTTACAAATAAACAGAATATTTTAATCTTGGAGCTGCTAGGCAGCTTACCAACCCAGCACTACATCTAATTAGCAGTACACAGCAAAAAAAAAGAGCTTTAAAGCTAAACAAAAGACTGTGAGGAAGCTGAAGGAAGGTGAAGAGAGAAGACAGGAATCCATTTTAAAAA